>JAYMFT010365321.1:0-22338 GCA_038088735.1 Panulirus argus
TTGTCAACCTTTCCTCACTCATACGTTCCATATGTCCAAACCATTTCAACACACCCTCTTCTGCTCTCTCAACCAAAATTCTACACTCTTATATTTTAAGTGGATTCATACGATCCAATCTTGGGCTTTTTGAACTATGGGATACAGTGGAGCATGGTGTGATATGGTTTGCACTCTGTGAACTGGAGCAGACTATAAATTTCGTATCTGGAGACTGTTCTGTTACTTCAAATGCAGCCTGAATACCATACAGGTCTTCAGTAAATATGGACGATTCTTTCGGTAGTGTTGCTACATGAGCTTCTCCTTTAATAACTATGGCAAAGTCTACACCTTTATCACATTTTGAGCCAACATTAAATATCTTTGATCTGTATGAATGAAATGTAACATACTGCAGTTTTTTTTTGTTATTTCAGAAGCAATTTTGCTTTTGGTTGTTTTCATCCATTCCTTGTAAAGTTTGATATCAGGAACCTTTAAGTATGGGAACTTAAGCAAAACCTACTTCATGATTTGAGTCCTAGTCCAAACCACTCTCAATAATGACATTCTTTATTTTTACATTAAACAGTTGAGAACTCTGAATGTTGATCAAATACCTGTCTTCTCAGCAACACACACACATTTCTTTGTAGGATTAGATGATGTATGCTTAAGCCAAGTTCTTTAAGTCTTAAATTCATAGGAAGGTTGCATTCAGACCAATATTAAGGGATCTGAAAGCTGCTGTGCATATCCCAATACCAAAATCATGGATACTGTCAACCCCTTTCATGTTATCAGTGACCAAAGAACCCATCTGGCAACTGTAGTCCAGTTTTGATCTACAAAATCTTGAAAATAACCCGCAAAATGTTTAAAGACCTGTCATTTTACTTGTAAGATTTTCATTATGAGGGGCCCATGTCAATCTTATATTAAAAACCATTCTTAAAATTTTTCCCTTCCCTTCATATGGAATGAGAATAACTTTCAAAAATGTACGTGGAACTACTGATCTTGTTGATCCTGTAAAATGTAGAACTACAATTTTTGTTCAAAGAAATTTAAAACAAAGTTAAGTGCCCAAATGGCAATCTTGTCAACATCAATATCAGCTTACAAGTGTCTCACAGCAACTCCAGGAATTTTGTCTATAACACTGCTAATGGCAGCAACCAAGTAGGTAACACAACACGCTATCCTGCGGCACACCTGCCTGTGGGAATTCCCTTAAGCACTCACTACCAACCCTCATATTTACTTTGCTGTCTTTCAAAAATGTTGAATAAACTTTACTAGACTGCCTCAAAGATTCATTGTGTGGAACTGCATTATGATACCATATCTTAAAAAAAAAAAAAAATTTACTGGAGGTCTCTTGACATTAGTTTCATGGGGTTTGTGGCAGTTGGAAACTTTCTAAAACCATATCAGTATGGAGGATACATTTATTTCTTTCAAAGTTCCACACCAACTTGTAGTTTTTCCATTAGTTTGAAAAGGTAATTAATCAGTGCAATAGATCTATAGTTTGTAGCTCAGGTACAATCTTTCTCTGGTTTGAGAATAGCAAGAATAAAGGATATCTTCCAATTACATGGAAGTACACTAAACATTCACATTCCGTAAACAATTTACAGGCAATTTTTTCTTTATCTATCTGGTTGTTCTGGTCCTTTATCTTTTTTTTTTTTTTGAGTCAATGATGCAGTCAAGTACCATAACACTTTTAGTGAATAAATAATACATTACAATATTCTCAATACTTTTATTAAACAATTATACACTAAGTATTGTGTAATTAGCACATTTATCTATAACCTTCTGCTTTACACACCTGTTCGTTCTGGCAGCTATTATGATGACAACTTTACATTCTTATCATTTGCAGGTCTATAACCACAAGAACCAGTGAAAGGTATTTCAAGGAAGGAATCTTTAGTTTCATCTCATATATTCCTCTCTTCCCTTAAAAGTAAATCTTCAATTTTCTGTTCCACTTAAAAGTCTCCTGTCACATTCTTCTACTTTGGTCTCCTCAATATCCCCATCAGTGCTGAACAAACTGGTCTTAACTTGTGTAACTTTCTGAATTAGAAATAGCCACTAAATCATCTAATTTGTATGACATTTCCTCCCCTTTTAGCTATTTGTGGCATATGCTTGTCATGGTGTTGGAAATTTGAATGCTTCTAAACAACTACCAAGGTGGGAGAAGAAAGTTATGCAATATTGCCAATAGATGGTGTGTGGTGTACAGAAAACAAAAAACAGGAAAAACATTCCCAATAACAGAAACAACAAAAATGTCACTGAACACAAGGACAGTGAGCAAAAGTTGCACTCCTGCACTCTAAATTCCATGGGGTAACCGAGCCGGCAAATCACATCAGGTGACTCCTGAGGCTGTACCATGCTACCAGACATAAAATTTCCCGATCACATTTGAGTAATAGTATTGTTCCATCAATCAAACCTAATGCAAGAAAGCATTATTTTGCACAATAATCAACAGAATTTTTTGGTAGAGACTAACTGTTCCCATTCATAGTTTTAGCACCTTGTCCTTTTTCAGACCTTTAAATATATTGCATGTAAACACTTAAATAACTTAACCCCTCTCTTTTAGTACTTATCTGCTTGACTGGCATACTCATTTAGGTGCATTACTATATTTCCACTTTCTTACTGTTTCTAATCCCACTTCCTCTTTACTTCATTCATTTTCCCCACAAACCAAATTCAATCTCTTCCAGATATAACAAACAGCTTTCCCTTTTCCTTACCTTCCAACAACTTTTCATGGCATTCTTCTGATCACCTACAGACATTTCTAAGGCAAAAACACCATAACCTACTTTTTACTTTCTTCTTTAGTCTTCCCATCCCTTCTCAATCTTTAAATAATTCTCTATGATTTCCTTTATCTTTGTTACAAGCATTAATAGATGCTTGCCCTATATTATCCACCTTCTGTTTACCATTCCTTATATACATTTCCTTTTTTTCACTGGTTTACATCACTTTATGTTGCCTTTAAATTCTCTAACTACTTCTCTCCTAACAACATTTGATATGTTTTGATGCCCATGTATTGTCTTGTACACACCCTTGCTACACCAGTTTCCTTCACAGTGACCTCTCTCTTTCTTCTCTAATATAACTCTGTCATACTCAAAATTTCACTAAAACTTCCACCCCCCCCCCAAAAAAAAAAAAAAAAAAAAAAAAAAAAAAGCAAATCATACAATGCTCCAACTTTCTTCAAGTAAAACTGCCCATTTTGCTATGCATCACCTAATTCTTCATTCCATTATCCACAATCATATGATCTATTAAGTTCATTATATCTAATATCAGTACAATGATGTGTATATTATTTGTTTATGGTTAAATGCAGTTACAAGAAAAATTTTTGTGTATGTCCAGTATTTTCTCTCCCTTTACATTTCTCAATCTAATACCTTCCCAGCCCATAACACTAGAGCATTATCCCACACACTTCAAATGACTGGAAAGAAACCTACACTAGGAAATTAAATGGAATACATATTGGTAATTACTTGGTAACCATGTTTTAGCCAAATCAAGAGAAACAAGTTGATAAATGTCATTCCTAAAACACATGTAGAAAAAAATTATATTGAAAAAAAAAAAAAATACAATAAGAAGTTTGTACTTACCAATGGAAGTAATATTCAACAGGCAGCAGATCCTACTTCTTTGCAGAAAATATTGGGGCATTTTCACTTTCTTGTATACAATTCATTACTAAATGTACATTTACTGTATCTTTAAGTCTTGACGGGTGTACTCTTACCATCCTGAATAATATCATTACATGGTAAAAGGTCCAACCATTATCTTTCTTTGTAACTTTTACCTTTGTACTGATGTTCTGTACCTTACTTTTCCTCTTCTTTCCACTGCACTTTCCTTATCTTTTAAAAGCTATGGATGCTTTAACTGTCAAAATGGCACAGTACACAAATAACTGTAATACACACCTAAGAATCACTGTAAGACAACACTACCTCTACACATGGAGATGAACTTGTACTGACAAGCTACTCAGGCATGTAAACAAATCACATGGATATGAGAGGGGTGGGCTGCAGCACCACATGGTTAATGCCACAAAAATATTCTCCACTTTCTGGATATGATCTCAGTTGGAAAATTACTTTTAATATCATTAGATAAGCCTAGGTCCCCTTCTGCATGGGCTTCTACAGCTTCAAGGCTGTATCATCATCAGTAGCAAGGTAAGGATGACCAATCTCAAGTGAGAAGTTCTTTGACGAGACTGTAATCACTCTGGTTAACTGATGATACAATCTCGCTGAAGGTGACTTTTCACTCATAATGTAACCCCAAGCAGGTGGAGTCTGGTAACGCCATGACTTAGAATAATAAAAAACAACGTTCTTGGAAACAGATTTAAGGGATGGGGTCTGGGGTTCCCAGTTCCGCAAAATTAATTCCCACATTATGCACATGTCTGAATTTACTTGATCCATTTAATATAAATGTTAAAGAGTTAACACTACTAAAGAATACATCTTTCCAGGTTGAAGAAACCTAGGTTTGAGGGATTTCTCTATATTTTCACCAACATCCCTCCCAACCTTTGCACTTGTGTACACCCAACACACTCCCTTAATGATCTACAATGTACAACCGAGTGACTAAAAATGCTGTTCTTTATTTGCTCCTTTTGTTAATAGGTTGATATATAGCTCACAATAAAACTTAATGGTTCCTATCTGCAATACAGTTCAAACTACTGCCAGCTAATTACTGTATACTCTTCCACACATACTTTCCATCTATTTTTCATACACAACACCACACCCTCCCTTACCTTACTGCATTTCCTACTACCTACCCCTGACATCATTATAAAGTAATCTGACTTTTCCCTCCCATCCTGTCCCGTCCATTTAGTTTTACTCTCCTGAAATCAATGCATACTTAATACTGGAAAAAATATTTTTTTTTTTTCAGTGCTCATCAATACTTCACTTCTGCTGAAATTTTTACCCTACACAACAGCCACATCTGCCTTCAAATTATGCAGTAATCCTTACATCTAATAATCAAAATACATTCTACAGCTATTAATTTTCTTAGTAGCCAGTCCCTCACTTCCTTCAGTTCTCCTTACCTCCACTGATCAAAATACATTTTACAGTTATTCACTTTCTTAGTAACCAGTCCCTCACTTCCTCCATACTTCCTATCCTTGTGAGAGTATTTTCTTCATACAGACAAGTGGTGTACCAATGATCATGTGAGTGTCATATTCTTTTCTTTCAAACTGGAACATCTAGCAATATGATGATGACCATTTAACTTCCAAGTGAATCACTTTGCATGAATTGTGTGTGACGGGACTTGCCACAAGGATGTGATCAACCTTTCACCAACAAAGTACATGAAATCAAAGTAGATATTGAGAACAACAAACCGAGTAGTGCTATTCTTCTGCTAAGCGAGTTCACTGATGCTTCGCTAAAGCTGACTGCTAGTCCATAAGGATAATCAGGTAGATCTGTGCTACAAGAAAATCAAGCATGTATACATGTATACAAAAGAGAACCAACTGGAATATCTGATCATCATATGATAACTTATGCAGTCAAAACATGGAAATGGGATGAGTCACAGAGGTCAAGAATTCAGGCTGTGGTTCGCACATATATTAAGTCTATTAGTGGGGCTCAAACTCTTAGTCTTTGACAAACTTCCCTTTTCCAACAAACTAATGGCTTTACAAAGAAAATGATGGATTCATGGATGTTGTGCTGATGTCAGCTCAGCAACATGAGGACAAGCCTAACAAGCAGCTTAGAGTGAACAAAACTGCAAAGGAAAGTCCTATCATTCCAGAACAAGAAGCTGAAAAGTCTTTTAATGCATTCTTTAAAGAAGTGGATCACAGTAAAATGCATCAACTGACATCAACTGGGCAAAAAACATGACGTGGTAAAAAGACCTCACAAAGAAACGTGGCGTACCGCTAAGCTAGCTGTTGGTGCCTTAGTCACATATGTGTAAGGTTCTAAATCTTACCCACAATACATTAGAGGAAGGTTTGATGCTATTCTACAAGTTTCCATGTATGTAACACATTATATCCAATAATTCTAAATGGTTTACCTATTAATGTTTACACTAACAACTATCGTACTTCTTGTTAAACAGCATTATCGAAGAGGTTATATAGCTTCTGCCCATTTAGGTCCAAGGTGGAAAAAAAAAAGCTTTATTCCAGTTTCTCTAGAAGAAAAACACTACAATTTGCTACTTTTTACAAAAAGATGTACATAGAATGCCTATAAAGGCAATTTTGAATAAAGAACATAAGCTTTCTTCAAACTATGAAAGTTGAGCATATTCTAAAAAATACATCTCAAAAACAAAATCCAGTTATCTCAGAATGAATTAATGTACTATGTCCACAAAAAACTTGTCTGTCTTCCCATACATTTTCAAAGGCGATGTCCAACTTACATTTTCCTAGTTTGTCTTCTCTCCTATGGCCTTGATTACCGTCTGCAGACATATGGGCATGGAACTGGCAAGGGTCCTGAAGGTATTTTAGTCATTGTATTGGGTCCATTGGGTCTTGCTCTCCAGAATGGGGTGAGGCACTGGTAATTGTGGCAGGAAGCAACTGTCTGATTGTGTTCTGAGCACCCTCTGTACCTAGAGATCTCAGTGTGTACCCATATTTTCTTGTTTTCAGGTAAGAATTCAAGCTTTCTCCTCCTTCGAAAGATTAGAGCCAACCATCTTGAAGCACAATTTGAAGAAACACAGTGCCCAGAACAAAATTCCCAAAATGAAGTGGAAGCCTGGAGGAGTAAAGAAAGAATATTGTTCCCCCTAGATAGCCTGAGGTACATTGAGGCAGGTTGCTGGAGTTCACACTGGAAGATACAATAGTCTCAGTGACTAGATGAATGAAGATAAAACCCTGAAAGCATCATGTGCTTGCACCCACAAAGAACAACCATGTAGTGCCTCTGAAAATATATGGGGGTGGACAAGGCCTTTTGTGAACAATGTAAATGTCATGTTATGATTTGGTTTAGCCAATGATTACTTAAATCACCGTGCTACAATAAATACTCTCCAACCAATCAAAAGCAAGATCATACTCTGAGGAAAATAGATCTAGGTTACGATTTTTCACTTTTAGTTACAAACAGAAAATTAAATAATAAAGCTGATATGTAGTTCTGCATTTTTCTTTGTTCAAACACATGGAAAAAACAGATATACATTGTTCTTAATAGGCTATATTTTGAGTATACCAGTACATTATTCAAACTGATTATTAGAAAATTCAGACATGCTTCTACTAGATAGCCAAAAGAATATATTAAAAAAAAAATCTTTCAATGAAAAGACAAAACTGATTCTTTTCTCTGAAAATGTTACTCTTTCTAGTCTACGAAGTTGTTCTGCTTGTCAGTTTCAAGTAGGGTTCATTAGAGGGTATGTTTTTCTGCTAACCAGAATCTTGTTGCATATTGTAACCAAGAAAATAAAAACTTTCATAATGTTCTATAAAGTGCATTTCTATTGATGTTTTATGCCATTTTCCAGTGGGACAGAGCAGCTGTTACATATAAAATATTCCATCATATGAAATGATCAGACAAAACTAGGCAGGATTTCAGAGCAGAGGGAAATAATGGGGTGGAGATTTACAAATTCAAGAATTGAGGCTTGCATAACCTAACCTTGGTTACGTAAGGTATGGTTTTGTTAGGTTCCAACCTATTCAAACCATACCTAACCTAACCTTGGACCAAGAGTTGAGTAAACTTGCCTCTTACCTTATCTGGGTGTTTATGGTGCAGAAATTCTTGTCAATATTCAATACACAGACAGTTTCCAGACGATGCTGTTCTCTATATGATGTCATGTAAAAGACATGTCCAGGGCCTTATTCTACCTCTGCCTTATAAAGTTCTTGAAATGTGAAATTATAGTTGGCACACATGTTGACAGCCACAACAGCACTCTTCAAGAGATTTTTTTTTAGTTTAAATACCATGACTTTCCATGACTCATCTGTTAAAACAAAAGAATATCAAGAAACATTATATGCACATGCTACACACTATATTATACTTTAGATCCCTTCTTGATTAGAGAAAAAAAGCACTCGGATGACATGGCTTAAAAAAAAAAGGGGGGGGGGGTGGCTCATTTCCTGTGCCATGTCAAAAGGTGCATGCAGTTCACTGTTTGATCAGCATTGCAAAAACACCTGCAGTACTTTTTAACGGGTAAAATCAAAGTTTGTGCATGTTACATTCTATTGCTCATATTCTACAACAACTTTCTTATAAACAACCCTGCCTTCTTTCATCACGTGATTTAGTATTTCAAGATATTCTAGAAACTGTCGATTGATGTTGTTCCTCCCCACTGGAATATGATTTAGAGCATCATTAGAAATGCATTACCAAAAACTTTCATTCTGCAAGACATTTTCTGGGTTGATGCAGCTCAGCTAAAATGTGAACAAGTTAGATTTGGTTAAGATCCATTCTTAGTACAGTTCTATGATGGATGATTGCTCATTGGTGGATAAGGTTCAACAATTCTCTCAGGAAACTTTGTCAGCAGGGTAGCTGATAGCTGCAAACATTATAGCACTGATCATGAAAGATATGAAAAATTACACCATAATTGCTTTGAAGTGGTAATGTGGACTACTGGAGCCAGCAAGTTTCACTCTGTTAACCTGGCCTCACAGGTTAATGAGATGGATTTATGAGAGATAGATCAGATTTTTTTTAAGTGAGCAAAATCAATAAAAGCCAATTCTATTATGTTCATTAAGAACTTGGATTGCTCAGATGAGAGAAAAAAAAAAAGAGAGAAAAAGCTGCTTAAAATAAGTACTCATTGTCTTGGTCAGAAAATTTCCTTATTGATTTACTATACAAGAGCCTGACCAAGGTAGAAAGTAGTAATGTGATCAGTGGTCATAAGACTCATACCCAATCGTAAGTAGCATTCCACATGAATCTATGTTTGGACCGACAGTGACTGATACTCTCATCAGTATCATTTGCACAATACTTTACTTAAATTAGCTTATTAAACTATATCCTTTGGTAAAGTGGTAATGCTGCAATAAGTATAAATTTTGCTTGTAGATTTCCATGAATCAAACTGTTGACACATACTGGCAGATGCTGCCAGGATAAATGTAATTATCTAATCTGAGCTATGCAACTCTTAAATAAGACTATTCACAGTGATGAGTAAATGGACAGTGAGTGACAGCTGAGAAACATCACTATGATCATACATGAATCAATGAGTCATTGTATGTATGCACTGTACCTGTAAAGTACAGTGAAAACTCCCATCAAGATATAGACAACTTTATGCATGCTCCAGAAAAATAAGTAAAGTTTTTGTTGTAAGATACAAGAGGGGGACATAATCATGTGCACTTTTGAAGGTGTACTGAACAGGCTATTTCTCAGCTGAGAGACTTGAACAAAATAAAAGAGGCTATAATTTTGAGATCCACACACCTAATAACAGGCTTAACACAGCAAAGTCAATTCATGTTCTAACCAAGCACATGTTGCTTGTTCACTCTGAATCACTTTCTTTTTGAACTCAAAAGCCAGAAAAAGGGAAAATGCACAAAGGCAACTACAACATATTCGTGAGATGTACTGACACTACACTAAACAACATAAAAAGTAAAAATCTCCAAACTGAAACTCTCCTAACTTCAAGCCTCTCACAACTAAAACATAACTTCAAGCCTCTCACAACTAAAACATATCTGAAAACAAGACCATTTCAAAATCTTTTTGTTTTTTAGCTTATGTAAGAAAACTCAAGAGGATCTGAAAAATTAACAAAAAAAAAGTCAAAAGATTTTTTTTGGGGGGGAAGGGGAGTTAAGAGAGTTTCAAATGCATCTATTTTTGTATAAAAGAAATATACCTTCAAGAACCAAAGCATTTCTGAAAGGGGCTGCACTGTTTAAGAGAGAAAACCACTACAACCCTTACAATTATCCACAACACCATAATGGCCAAGCATGAATAATTTCGATTAGGAAAAGTTTCACTGCATACATAAAATCAGAACACTACTTGGGAAATGAAAACCCAAAAAACTTGCAAAGCCTGTATGTGGAACACAGTGTGTTTAATAAGTCTAGTAAAAAAAAAAAAAAAAAAAAAAAAAAAAAAAAAAAATATCATTCAAAATATATTCAACATATTTTCAGGACCCCTTAAACTGGAGCATGAAATCAGCCTTTATTGAAAGGGCAAAATATAAATTTTTTTCAGGATATTTTAGGCCCAATGAAACAATTTTTCAAGAACACCTTTGCCAGTGCAAACTTACACATAGACTATTAACCAACTTCTGAAGACCTCTATTATACAGCTCCAACTTTAAAATACAAATTATAATTGAAAAAGATGTTTTGGACAAATACTTTTTCAGACTCTAGAGTACAAGAGCGGGTCAAATGGCAATATAAACTCATTTTCAGACTTTTCAGGCCTGAAATTATAAAGCATAATTGTAAATGCATTCAAACTTTTGCAAGCCTATAAAACTCTGAGCCATTTAATGCTGAGTTAATATAAGACCAGTAAATTCTTAGCCAGTGCTAATGCCATGCATCTGTTGAATTAAACAAGGAAACTGAATAAAGGTGGACAGAACCTTAGCCCTAATATTTTCTTGAACTACTTCCCCACACATATGAATAAAAGCCTTACAGATTGCGAATTTTTATTGCTTGGGGCTACTAAAATTAAAAACGGCTTGAGTGTAAAACAAATCTGAAAAATATATAGTTCCCAGGTACAATAAACTGAAAAATAACCTCTGCCAAAAAGTTTCACTGGTATGCTTGTCATAAGGTACATTATGATATTCTGTTTGAAAGAACTACAACAACGCATATGTACTGTATATGAAAATCATGCAACAAATGAAAAACCTGACAAGCAGGTTAAGCAAAACTTAAAGTACAAGGAATCTATGGAGTAATTTATAAGAACAAACACAAAAATCATGGAATACCAAGTATTACTTTTAATAAATTTGGTACCTTTGAACTTTATCTTAAAATGTAAATTTTTTTGGAATGGAGAATTGTGCACCTGTGGACTCTACCAAAACCCTTACGAAACTTACATTAGGCAAGGAAAAGCTTTATGTGCTGCTATAGAAATAGTAAAATTTTCTGGGCTTGAAATGCTACAAAATACTGGGGGAATGTAACCTGACACAAAAAAATCTATTCAGAAAACCTCAACAATGCTTTATCAAGCTTGGAAATAATAAATGTTCAAGCTCATGTGGTAAAATTTTTAGACAGGAAGTTTTATGCAACATACTAAATTTCTAGTAAAACTCAATTTGCAAGCCTTGCATGCTATTCTCACAGCTTATTTTTTCTTCATACTTGTTTGCCATTTCTCACATTAGTGAGAAAATGCCACGAACAGATAAAGAAATGGCCCAATTTGCTCACATCTCTCTAGCTGTCATGTTTAATACAATGAAACCAGAGTCCCCATCCACAACTATTCCTCACAAACATTTCCATGCTTTCCCCTGATTGCTTCATTTTACTTGGCTCAGCCCATGAACAGTATCTTGCCATCTGTATACCATATTTCTCCAATTGGCCATATCCCTTGCATGCCTTACACTGCAGGTACAGGCCCCAAACACTCAAAACATATTTCACTCCATCCTTCCACCTCCTTGGTTCCCCTTCTTGTTCCTTCCACTTCCGATGAGTGTATGTTCTTACTCATCCTCTCCATGTTTCCAAACCATTTCAGCATACCCTCTTGAGTTTTCTCGTACATAATCCTCTTACTACCTTACTTCTCTCTTACCCTTCACTTCTCAATCGATCCCTCTCACACCAAATACTGTCCTAAAACATTTCATTTCCAACATTCATCCTCTCCTGTACTTTGTTGTTTAGGGCATATGCCTCACGTCCAAACAATGCTGGTGGAACTACTATACCACAAACATATTCATTTTTGTCCACAGAGACAGCGACCTTTCTTCCCATACATTCCTCATTGTGCTGAAGACCTTCACAACCCTTACCCACCCCATGGCTCAATTCAGCTTTAATTGTTCCATTTGCTGCCGTATCCACTTCTTGGCATCTAAAACACTTCACCTCCTTCTTACTGAACATCAAATAAAAGAGCATTTATCTAAAATAAACAATATGAACAATAAGCATCAGAACACAAAATGAATAACTACATGACATCAGATAAAAAATCTAATAACTTACAATTTCATTTTCTTCATGACAAGTACAGCAACATTTGCAAAAAACAGTCACACAGGGCAAATCCCTCATCACCTTTTGTTTTGAAAGAGAATTCTAATTTCACATAATAAATTTACAATACATAAGTCATCACTAACAATTTACAACCCAACACTCTTACCTTCTTACTCTAGTTTAAATACAGATTGTTGTTATTTCTCCTTAACAAAAAAAAAAGTATAACTATTACAAATGTCTATGAATCTTCTTTTTCTATGAATTACTGCTTCAGTTTCATGCACCTTTGAAAGTCTACAAGTACACAGCCTTTTCAAATGTGGTGTACAGCAACCATATATATATATATATATATATATATATATATATATATATATATATATATATATATATATATATATTATATATATATATATATATTCACATACTAGTACGAAGCCACCATACATAATTACAGCCTTCAGTAAAGATTAAAAATCCAGTTGCCACCTTAACTGCAGAAAATATGAGCTTTTCAAAACTTATAGGTGCAATGTAGAAATCTAAATACTATCCATATTTTGTGTAATGTACTTTCATCTTTATCTGTTAACAACAAAAACTCAAAAAAGGAGTTCTAGACCTGCAATTTAGGGGCAAAAGTTTACACTGAGGGCACAGTTTAAATTACAGCATAAAAAAAAAAAACATATATATATATATTTTTTTGTTGTTGCTTTATAAAGGTATTTCAAAAGTTGCATAATTAGTTTTATCTCTGACACTTAGGAGGTCAAAAGAAATATCTAAACAAATAAAGGCAGGGTCTGGAGAATGAGGGAAAGCATAGGGTTAAGAAAGTGTAGCTACCTACATATCATCTTTATTGCCATTTTCATGGGGCTGGATCAAAAGCATACAAACTCTTAAATTGACACTCTTACACAGACTATGCCAGTACAGTATCACCTGTAATGATGGCTTGTGTTTGCATCCACATTATACATGGGAAATGAGACACCAGAGAAGAAATTACATTTCTCTAACACAAGAGTTTTCAAGCTGGGTTCCACGAAAGCTTGATGAGGATACATGGGGTGGTTAAGATATGATGTGTGAAGGATGTTGGGCTTTGGCTGTGACCTGGGTATCCTTTAAGTTTAAACAGCCTTGTACTGATAAGTATGTGGCATGTATTGATGGATTTGGTACATTCCGTAATTAAAGTCTTTCTGAAATTTATGGAAGCTGTGTTGACTATACAAGGGCGGTTTATCTACAGCAACCATAAATCTTTGTGCTACTGATGAAATGTTATGTACTGGGATGAGTGATTCCCTCCGTTGTCTGAAGGTGGAGTTTGTTAATACTTCTGGTTTCTTAATTTTGTGCAACCCTAGTGTTAACGACATTTATGTATAATGCAACTTTCTGTGTTAAATGAGATGTCAGAACTAGATGGGTGTTTACTAAGAAGCAGTAGAGTAGCTGAATGAATACTGTACTGTCATGCTTATTTGTATGTTGGATTTATATTTGCCTGGTGTAAAAAATTATGGATGACTTGGTCATCATCTGTTCTGGACACTTACTCACACATGAGGGAAATAGGGAACTTGTGTAAATGTAAAAAAATATCAACTAATGCTTTTTAGTGTATATCTAAAATTCTACAGGGCTATCACAGCAAATGCATATTATGACATTTAGGATAGCCCATCAGTAATCATCCAGTGTCACAACGATAAACAGTGTACCACCATAATTCAAATGATGTCTTATGGATCATAGGAGCAATCAAATGGCTCTACTGATCTGTATAAATTGGGCATTGATTTGAATTAAATTGTGCAACCCTTAGTAAACCTTAGTGAACTAAAAATAATGAGTCACATCACCAGAATGAAGACTGCAAAAACATATCATAAAAACACTCATGTAGAAAAGCAATAAATTGCTAATATAAATTTCAACCTTGGTCTCATAGAGCATTAAAGGAGTATTTAGCCAGCCTTACTGTAATTTTCTTAACTTTCAGAGAATAGGGATTCGCTAAACCTGTTAGTAGCTGAAATGATAGAAGATGTAAGCCAACATGAGATTTGTCTGCTGTTGGAGTCTGTACGGCTGCTTACTATAGACTGTTTATTGGCATCCAGTGCCAATTTCACAGAACTCAATCACAAATTTGACATAATCTCACTAGAAAACTGTTTATTATGATAACTCTGGATTACTAAAGAGGTTTGGAGTTTTCATATGCTGTGTTGATCTATATATATATATAATGGTACTTACTTTCACTTTTAACCCACATTTTCCCTGATATACAAAGGAACTATCGTCTTAAACAGAATCAGTCAATAAAATCTAATGCTCAATATCATGCTCCAGAACTGGTAACATATTCCCTGAACACTAACAATGTAGAGGAAAGTCACTCGTTATTCAAAGCTAATAGCAATGTGGAGCTACACTAGGCTTCACCAATAAAAAGCCAGCAAAATGTTATTTTGATCCACTAACGCAAACTAATAGGCAAAAGAGCCAGTTTTAAAAAGGAGGAAAAAAATCTGCCGGTCTTATTGTAGTATCGCTCCACTGTCCCAGTACCCAATGACACAATAATCAACATTCTAGCAAGACTTACAGGTAATAAGGTGGCACCAGGATTCTCAACCTTTACCCCGACCCACAGAGCGTGTTAATAACGATGGCACATATTTGACCTACATAATGATGCACTGATACCATATTACACATACTTTACTCTCCATCCATATAATATATAATGAGTTGCCTCTGTCTAAAGAGACGGGACGTAATGAAAAGGCTTCAAATATTCCTTTTGTTTCCTGCTTTTGAATTCGAGGGTGACCCTGCATGTCGCCGTGCATGCTCTCGATTATCGATTATAAAACACGTATTTCACCCAATATTCAAATGGTCCTCATAATTCAATCATCATGACTACTGTGGATTACATACCGTGTCATTGGCATTATAAAGAACTAGTCCACTGTTATCAGAAGCCATGCCTAAAAACGTTCGTTGGATGTCCGAGAATTACACCACCTTCACCACGGTAAACACAACACAGGCGTCACGAGCCTAAACTATCTTGCAAGCATTTGCATATCTACAAAAATAAAATTACTTGACTTTGGACATATTCTGTCCTTAATCATACTTTTATTGATTTCTAGATTTTTTAAATTTTACTCTAAGTATCATTTTTACAGAGCATCTTTGATATTTTCCGAGTACATCGATTAAAGAATTTGCTTCTTGTGCATTGCATTTTTTTCCCTCTCATAGCTTCATTAGTTTTTTGTGGATGCCAGAAATTACAAAGAAGCTTGTCGGACGTAAGTATCCTCGAAATCGTATGGCATGAATTATATAATGTTTAAAGCTTCTCAACGTTTTATAACCTTAATCAAGGGCGTAGCCACATTTCTGAAAACTGAACGCACTAGACTTGTTCTCTGTACCAATAAACAAATTCATATGATTCAAGGCACGTAAATAAAAAATAGTACTACATAATTCAAGCAACTGTAGATGAGTGGAACAAATTAGGAACTAGAGCCCTGCATTCCTCACTTGTTGATCGACCACTGTCTAATCTGGATGTAAATTTCTCTGTCATGGATTTGTAACTGTCAGGTCTAATTCAGGCTGACCTTTCTAGCGCTTACTGGTCCCCATTTTACCTCACAAACCTGCATACATCATTAAACTTTATGATCTATGGTCCAGCCCGGTAAACATGAATGATTCCTGAGCGCTGCGGTAGCCCCATTAAACTTATAAAGCAGGTGTTAGTTCCACCAACTAGACTGAGACTTAAAATCGTACGCTGCCACCACAGCCATAGAAACATTACAATCATGTTTCGTCGATTATTTGGGCTTCAGGCCCATATACTGCTAGTGGCGTCAGGGCCACATCAGTCTATAACCACCGTTAAGAGAACCTAAAACATTTGCTTTAGGTCTTCAAGTTATTTTGTAGGCCATAAACATTCTCTTTCATCACGACCATCCAGCAGCAACATATTCCTTGGCTATTTTCCCAAATGCGTACAGACACATCCACTTTTGCGAATTAGATCCCAGTTTATTTCGTCGCAAGGGAGAATTGATTTCAACAGCGCCTACCTTATGTTTGTATTTATATAGATAGATTTGTTATCATATATTAGCATTAATCTCAATTGCTCCTGACAATTTCTTGTCTTATTTCTTTCTCTTCATCTCTCATCTCCTTTACCAGATTTCTTCTAGGTCTGATATAATGGCTCTTGCGTACTTGGTGATTCATCTTTCTCAAACGGCAACTCGCTTATAATCCCGTTCTTGTCTTCTTGATGTAGTTACCGCAACTTATTTTCTTGTTGCTAGCTCTTATGGGTGTGATAAGACCCTGAAACGTCCCGAAATTAGTCGAAATATACCAGAATAACACAGTGTATGCCATGCAAATTGCCTAAGTCGAGTTCAAATGAGTTAGTTGAACAATGTTTGGTATATTAGGAAAAGATTCATAAGCAATTAAAGAAAAATCATTATTCATCCAGATCCGTCCCCCATACATCGTATTTACTTAATGAACTATAACAGAATAATGAAAAATCCATGACATAAGTATTAAAACCTTTGTTTTACCTAAGAAATAATAAAAATGGTGAAAGGAGCTTACTTAAGAAAGCGGTAAGCCCTAAAAACAGTATGGTCGTGACGTTTCCGAAAGGAGGTGGTTTCACTTCGTTGCTTATACAGTGTTTTGGTGCACTTACTTGTACGGGGTTGCGGAAGAGGGTTGGGGTCGAGGGGTGGACATATGTAACTAGGGGTTCGGTTTGGGTTTTGTGGAATTGGAGGACGGGGGCGAGTGATTTGGGAAGATCTGGAACGAGTGTGAAGGTAAGAGTAAGCGGAGAAGAGAGAATTCTAACCCTCTTTTCTACTTTCAGATCGAGTTAATAGAGGAGGAATTCAAGTGTTTTCTGCTTCAGATTGAAAGTGATGAATTTTCCACAACTAATAATTTTCTTTATTTCTTGAAAGTGTTGTCATTCACAGAGATGGACAGCAAGAGTGGTCGACAGCAAGGATGATCGTCAACGAGGATGGTCACCAGTAAGGGTGCCTTGACAACAAGGATGGTGACTAGCAAGGGTGGACGACAGCAAGGGTGGTCGTTAGCAGGGGAGATCGTCAGCAAGGGTAGTCGTCAGCAAGGATGGTCAACAACGAAGACGGTCAACAGCAGGGATGGTCGCTAGCAAGAGTGGTCGACAGCAAGGATGGTATTCAACAAGGATGGTCACCAGTAAGGGTGATCGACAGCAAGGGTGGTCGTCAGCAGGAGTGATCGTCAGTGAGAGTGGTCGACAGCAAGGGTGGTCGACAGCAGGAATGGTCGCTTACAAGAATGGTCGACAGCAGGGATGGTCGCTTGCAAGAATGGTCGACAGCAGGGATGGTCGCTTGCAAGAATGGTCGACAGCAGGGATGGTCGCTTGCTAGAATGGTCGACAGCAAGGATGGTCGTCAGCAAGGATGGTCACCAGTAAGGGTGATCGACAGCAAGGATAGTGGCCAGCAAGGGTGGTCGTCAGTGAGAGTGGTCGTCTGCTAGGATGGTAATCAGCAAGGGTGGTCGACAGTAGGGATGGTCGTCAGCAAGGACGGTCATCAGTAAGGGTAGTCGACAGCAAGAATGGTCGTAAGCAAGAGTCGTCAACAACAAGGATGGTCGCCAGCAAGAGTGGTCGACGGCAAGGATGGTCGCCAGCAAGGATCGTCACCAGTAAGGGTGGTCGCCAGCAAGGGTGGTCGACAGGAGGAGTGGTTGCCAGCAAGAGTCGTCGACAACAAGGACGGTCGCCAGCAAGAGACCTCGACAAGGGTGGTCGCCAGGATGTGAAGTTCCCGTTTGTCATTTGGAATTGAAAGAGCCAAAGATAAACGATTGTGTGTGTGTGTGTGTGTGTGTCTTTTGCTGAGATTGGATTGAGATTAGGGGTTCTTCTGCGTCTACCTGGTTGTAGGGCCTAGATTCTCTGTAAGGCCTATGTCGCCGTACGCCAAGCTGGTGAAGAAGCCACGGCCCTCTTCCATAGTTAAGGTAGCTGATTGGTTCATATACAATGTTCGTGTCGCTATCCATTTATTCACACAAAGTGTGTTCACAGCTTATATTCTGACCTCTTCTTCTGTAAAATAATGTAAAAACTTGGAACATAAAAAATTAAATGATATTAAGGCATTAGCTTTTTATATGTTCTGCAAAACAAAGAAATAATGAATAGGCTTCATTCGAAAACGATGTTGTCCCTGACTTCGACCATTTGTGATACATGTTTGACATTTCTAACATTCTCTTTAAAGTGCTTATGCCTTAAAATAAATTTCAATTTTATGTTCCTAAGTTTTAAAAATATTACACAGAAGAACATGTCTGATCAAAAATGTGAACACAGTGAGATTAAAAGGATAGCGACACGAACATTGTATATGAACCAATCGCCAACTTACAGCAAAACGAGGATAGTAGATTTTATTAATTTATAATTATCAGCCTAAAAAATAAAACCTTACAATTCTTAAACTAGGTTCTTCTGTCAAATGTATGGAGCAGTCTTAGGGCCGCTACAAACGCTTACTGTACTGGCCAAAACCCGCACACTTACAACTTGAACGCGTCAACGGAAAATTAACTGCGGTTTTAACTGCACAAGCCAAGATGTTAGCCCAAATTTTGGCCTGCAGTAAGACTGCGAAACTGGTTTTCCATCCACACGTTCAGGTCTAATCGCGCAGCTTTGGTCTGCACTGTTAAAACAGAGTGAAATGCTGAGAGTGTGCAGAGGCGTCTGTCTTCCTCGTTGCGTCTCCTGTCGCCGCCATTTCAAATCACACACACAGTCTCTCCCGACTTCTATGCACCAGATAATATCTGGAAAAATAGATAATAGATAGTACTGTCTTTCAGTTCGTGGATATGGCTTGTTGCCATGTGTGTGTGTGTGTATGTGTGTGTTTTAAAGACAGCGTGGTCTAGTTACTAGTGCTGTTTACTGGAATAAGTGTTAAATATTTTATTATACTCCCCTTTTACCCTACTATTAGTTCTACGTTTACTATGCAACCATGCATCAATATTCACCGTTACAACAAATCATAAGAACAGTTTAACGAACCGATACAAAAATAAATCGAGAAACTTTATATAGTTATTAACAAAAAACACAAAATCCTCGTGAGGTAACGAACACAAGGCAAATATCAAATACAATATTCCGATATCCTTAATCTGTGTAGTACCTCAGTACCTCTGTGTACAATGTACGCCCTTAAACTATACAGGCAATCAAACAGGGACCGATATTTTCCCGCTGATTTTTCTTTTGTTATACGTCCTGTTCTGTTGAATTATATTGTAATTAGATGAAGCATATTTGACACCCATGGCATTCTAAACTTCTTTTTCTATAATTACTTTTAATCAGTGATAGTCCGTCCATTGCCTTATGCAAGGTCAGAATATTTTTACTATTCATAATTTACTTTAGTTACCTTTAAAAATATCTAGTTTTCTCTTAATCATTGCTGAATTTTGATTTAATGGGTAACGGCTGCATATTTTCTTGGCAACTTTTGATGAAGAACTGATACATCTGACAGAAAATTATTTGAGTATTTTTCTGTCCTATGTTTATAATTAGCTCTATAAAGTCTTATAGACAGAAATGATTGATGATTAGTAAAGACACATGATACCCTTTCCCATTAAGAAGTAACAGAATGCACAAGTAATCTTATAAAACCTGGAACTTTTAAAGTGGGCTGAGGTCCACAAGGACCTAGATCGATGGAATCTCTCAAGTTTGATTAAAGTGATGGAAAGGTTACACAGAGTTACACAGACAAACAAGCACAAGCAGACCATTTGGTCCTTTCCAGGCTTCTGTGGTGAAAGAATGTAAAAAGAAAACAGCATATATATATAAACTTTACATGAACGAAGCTGTAACAATGTCAGTTCAGCAGGACTTCAGAGAAAACATTTACCGTCTAATATCAAACGTGTTAATTCCAACTACACTTGTTTAGGATCCTGATGAGGAGAAAACCTACAAAGGATCAGTGGATTGAAACAAATCTGTTGTTTCCTGAAATTGCTGCCAATATGGAGACTGTTGGTGTTCGATAATTCTGAAAGTTTGTATTAGGTCACCTTTCGACCTTTTCCTTCTTAACCTGAATGATTAAATGTCTTCTAGACAACACTCATGGGATTTATTTCACACTTAGAATGATGTAGACTACAGCAACAGGCTACCATAATTACGTGATACAACCTTTTAAAATCATCAGAGATCAACCATCCTAGGCTACGCAGTATATTTGACAAGCAAATTAATTATCCTCTCCCTCATGCTGTTTATCACCTGAAGTATCGTAGTGAACGTTTCAGCATGAAGTTTTCGTCCAGTCGTTGTGACACAACAGCGAAATAAAAAATAATCAGCACATCTTTTAGAGTTAGATCTCTAGTCCTGCTCTTAACATAATCAGCTAAATATTTGCTATAGGTACTTTCGCCACTTCACTTCTGTTTTGTTCGCTTCACATTATGGGAGGAATCTTATGATAATCATCAAGAAAAGGCCGTGCGTATTAAGGAAATTAAAAGTAAGGAGAAGAGAATGAATTAAAAGAAAAAATAAGCAAAGTGAGAGCTCTTGACTCGTGTCTTTTTTTTGTTTTACCATTTTCAGCAAATCAATACAACACCGATCGTATTTTTTTCTTTTTACTAGTATTAAATGGACTTATTTTTGTCTTGTAATCAACAGTCTCATTCACATTTCATCATTTTATTGAGGTTTTAACATCTACTAGAAAATCATGAATAACTTGAAAGGGCAAAAAAGGGTTCTCTCTATATGTGACTGCTTCAGATGCGATGTCTCACTTTCCTGCTCTGTGATTCAAGGAAAAACGGCTCATCATCACTTCAGATAATCGCTGCTTAGAACTCTTACGTACGCCAAACTGAGTTAGTCAAGTCTCTCGACATTTTCTATCGGCCTTGTTATACTGAACCCCCAACATATTCAATGAACCTCGAAACCCTCGCTTACATTCCTTGACGATGTGAAATTAGAATCGCGCTTTAGTTTCACCACTTATTTTCCTTTTTCAGAAACGTCCCCTCCAAAAAAAAAAAAAAAAAAAAAATACGAGACAATGTTATGTTTGAAATCTGTCTTGTGGATTTCACCTGAGCTTAAAGTATGCAAATCCCACACCTCGTTCTCTCTGCCGCATGTAGCGTCCAGGAATCGTTTATATGCATTTGAGAGAATGGCATTACAGCATATGTGATGCGTGTACGGCAAGGCCTCAGAGAAGGTGATCAAGTCTGATTTGAGTATTTGTATTTTGGGTAAACAGGAAACAGAAATATGCGAAAGACTTGATAGTAAGGCGAAAGATTTTGAAAAAAAAAAAAAACTTGTATTATGGTAAAAGTAGTTCTGCTTTTTAAGGCCATTATTTATCTTATCCTATTTGGTAATGAAAAAAAAAAAAGAGTTTTACGTTGCTTTAATTAGCCTCATATTGAGCTAGTTCAATTTTTGTTCTGAATATACAATACTGTTCTGCATATCTGATTGCTAGTTACATATTCTAATCCTCTGAAATAGTCTCTGATAAATGTTGCCTGATTGCTCATGTGGCAGATGCGGCCGATCACGGATTACTTGCTAGTGCTGTGGATGACTAGTTCGAAGACTTGTCAAGCGGCTGTCTTACTAGCAGCAAAGAAAAATAAGTAAATACAAACATGCTAAATGTAATAAAACAGTACAGTAAAAGATACTATATTTTTTGTTTATCCTTAGAAATTCCAAGCCAGACTCTCCACCCATAATTTCAACAACGAATATATATATATATATATATATATATATATATATATATATATATATATATATATATATATATATATATATA
>JAYMFT010365332.1:0-22338 GCA_038088735.1 Panulirus argus
TCTTACGACACGCAGGGAATACGTGGGAAGTATTCTTTCTCCCCTATCCCCTGGGATATATATATATATATATATATCCTCGCCTGAATCAGGTGTCCAGTTTATCGACCAACTCCTAAGGATGGATGAACAGCTTGGTTGACTGTGGACCGACTGCCGTAACCAGGATTCGAAGCTATGCGCTTGACCCTGGGCGGCCAGTAAATGCGCCACGGTCAGGAGCGCTAATTGCCACACCACGAAGTACTTTCTTCATTATCCTATTATTACCATGAATTAAACTTCCTGGAGCATCATGCACTATTTGCAATACAGTGAGAGCAAAAATTTAGAGAACTATCAACTTAAAGACTTCATTACATCTTTATTCCCCCCTTACCTTCAGAGTTGTGCGCCTTGTCAATATTTTGTCTTGTAGTATGAAACGTTTCAACAGTACCGCTGGTTTACTGGGGGCTGGCTGAACCTATTCCACCGAGTATTATAAACTGGTAGAGTAATGTGGGTCATGAGACCGAATTTCAGTATCTTTCCCAGCGTGAAGGCTATCATAATCAGGCAGCACCGTTGCTGGACAGAGCATCTGTTACTGTGACTACTTTTTCTTGCTGAAGTTCAAAGGTAGGACTTAACTATTCCATGGTCAGATACCAACAAACTAACTTTTCTTTGTGATTCCTGATCTTGAGTACCTCCACGAGTGGAGCATGGTTACTCAAGGTATTAACTGCGCATCCACGTATTCATCAGATCTCTCTGGTGTTTAAGTGCCTCAACCACCGCCAGAGCATCCAGCTCAGCGGTTGAACAATTAATCTTTGCCTTAGACAGAGGTCTGCTCGAAGAGGCTGTGGGTTACTGCTTGCCATTAAATTTTTTGCATGAGGACTGCCCCAGGTCCTTTGATGGAGGCATCTGTCACGTAAAAAATTCTTTAAAAGATGTCGATCATCACTTTCACACATCATCATGTGTCATCCAAGTACACTATAAGTATACAAATAAGAATCCTTGGAGAAATATACTCAACATGCGAGGAAATGTAACTGGGTGTTTCTTAAATGGAATTGCATTGTTTCTTAATTGTAACTGGAGTGTTTCTTAAATGTAACCGAGGTGTTCCTTAAGCAGAACGGCATCTAGGGGAATTAGCAATGGCCATGAGGGACCGAAAAACCGATCGTGGGTTTTCTCACTTCAGTAATTTTCAACTCTTAAAAACTTCCTAGAAGACAGCATTGCTTATTACCGTATTACCCTTATCTATTGATTGTTATAAGTCCTTTAGGACGGGCAACAGGAACGGAAATATGTACTGCGTTTAGACGCTGATAATTAACCACAAAGTGAAATAAGTCATATGTTTTGGACACAGTTAAAGGTAGCTTATTCCATAGTTTACGTAGGGTTCTATGATTTTATCCTCTAGCATTTCCTGCGCTAGACTGTCAGCAATCAGGCAATGAGTATAACGCCAAATCAATGAGCTCTTACGTAAATACGGGTTTAGTATTAGTGTTCATTTTTATTGCATGTTCAGTGATGAAATTATGACCCAGCTTTTCATCTTGTAATGCAATAATCTCTTTGTGGGCACACAACAAATGAATCAGCCCATAACCAGCTTCTGGATAATCTGTTCCAGTTCGATGATGTTTAATGCTCTAATAGTCAACCTGACTTTCAGCAGTTATAGAAAACATTTTATGATCTGAATCTGTTGCAAAGGTATTTACGGTCATCAGGTACATGTTCCTCACTTCAAAGTCAGCTGTACAGGTCCTTTTTCATCAAACGAATATCACCCTTTCACCTGTAGGCCAGACAGACCATAAATGTGCCGTCTATACCAGTGAATGCGCCAGAATCATTAAGGACTCCAGTTATGCTACAAGAATCACAAATAGAAAACGACGTTTGCACTTGATGGGTTATCTGAGAGTAACATAGTCACTCGGGCAAGGAAGTTGCCAAATGTGCAGCCGTCCTCGTATATGTGGCCTCTCACTATCCTGAAATGATGTCGCATATGATGATGCAGTTAACTTAATGATAACTTACATTAAGTTGATTATTAGCTTAAGATTAATTGAATGAGAGCCTTATCACTTTTGATAAAAGGGATCAAATCTTGGCGATAGGGGTTCTGAATGCATGTGTGGATGATGTGGCAACTGCGGGTATAGTTGAAAAAAAGACAGGGAAAAATCTTTTCGAGTTAAGTCCTGAAAGAGGGATGGGATCATGAATATGTGGCTTAAAAGAAGGTGCATACATGGGTATACATGGCTGAGTGAGGCTGGGGATCTGTGGGTGTTAATGAACTGTTCTGATTCATTAACGTGGAAAAGAGAGCTTGTTGGATGTGAAGGTGCTGAATAGCACGACAGAAAGTCTGATTGTTTCTGGGTGGAGCTAAGAGTAGAAATTTTTGGTGGACTTAGAAAAAGAGTAAAGGACGCACGTGTGAAAAGAATGATGGTCAACAGACTCGGAAAACTGGCGTTTGTGCAAAGATGTCAGAACAGAATGAATGAAGGATGAAATAGAATGAGAAACATATAATTAAAGAAATGGAGTAGAAATAGAAGGTACTAAGGAAATCAGTGCTAAAGTAAGCGTGTGTAAAGTACATGACTTGTAGTAAGTTGGAGGTGGACGTTTGAGAGAGGGCAGTGAGTGGTGAAGAGGGGATGTTAGATGGCTGTTGAAATAAAAATGGATGTTTATGGATAATATATGGAGAGAAAGAGTGCGTGTGATTGGAAGTATTACAAGAGAAAGAAGTAGGAGGCAAAGAGACAAGAAAAAGAGTTGAGAAGTAGAACAACCGAGAGATGGGGAGAGAGTACAAATGAAATTCAGAGAAAATAAGAAATGGTTTGGAAGAAGGTGAGTACTATTGGAAACAAGAGGATTCATGAGGCTAACAATAAGGATAGTGGATGGGATACTTTTTTTTATGTTGGAGTCTCCATTCACGGTCAAAAGTCCACATCGAGGCCGGGCCTTAATTGAAATATAGAAAATTATGAAACGAAAGGTATGACAAGGATTGACAGGAAGTTAGTGTAAGTGAATGACGAGTGAGATCCATGGCAAATGGGATGGTGAGAAGCGAAGAGGTGCAGAAAGTCTGGTGCAAGATGAAATGCTGTAAAGCGTCAGGAATAGATTAGAGTACAATTGACTTTTTCAAGAAAGTGGGAAACGGTGGTGTTGACTGATGACTCAAATTGTGGTATGTATGTATGGCCTAGTGGGAGGGAGGTGCAGGTTCCTGATGAGGACTGGCACAGCGCATGCATATAAGGAGAACAAAATGAATACTCAGACTATCGAGGTATGAGACTACTTAATGTACATGGTGAGGCGTATGGGAGAGCGGTGACTGAGAGAGTGTGGTTGTGCATACAGCAGGTGACCAGGAAAGAGCAATATGGCTTTAGGAGAGGTAGAAGGCGTGTGTACTCGGTGCTTGGTTTGAAGGATGCGCAACAAATTGTTGGAAGAAGAGAGACACTTGTATGTAGCATTTATGTATCTGGAGAAAGCGTAAGACAATACTGACAGAGATGCATTACGGACGGTGCTACGGATGTATAGGTTAGATCAGAAGCTACTACGTAAATGCTTTAAAACGTTTTTGCTGGGTGAGTAAGGCGTGCATGCATTCAGATTGGGAAGATGAGGTGTTCCTGACGAAGGCTGAGCTGGTCTGCGCCATGGATGTGAGATGTAACCATCTGTAAATGTATATGGTTGTGAGTGAGGTAAGTGTGAGTGTTTTGGAGCAAGGGGTTTGGCCTGCAATATGTTGGAAGTGGAGAGGATGTTCTTGTGAGATTAATTATTTCTGTTTACCGATTCAGTTCTGGTGGCAGACACCAGAGTGACAGTCGAGAGGCTGATAAACTTCGGAAATGTGCAAAGCAAAATATTTGAAAATTAATGCAAGCAAAATTTAGGCTATGCAGTAAGGGGCTGAGACATGATGGTTTGAATCTAAATGGAAATCTCGAGGAAGGAAAATACTTTAGGTACTTGGTAAGTGGATTGGCAGCGGATGGAATAATGAGGGCCGAGCTGAGACACAGGACTGAGGAAATTATTAGATTCCTTGGTATGTTAAGTAGTGTGTGTGGCAAGAAGTTCATTGTACTGGTATGTTTGAGGGTAAAGTAGTCCCCACAGTGTTTTATGGATGGATGTCGTGATCCTCGAGTGCAAATGAAAGGAAGGGGTTGGGCTGTATTAGGGACGACGCGTGGCGTGAGAATGTCGTGTGAGAAATGACATCGTCAGTGAGAAATGTGGTAGTGAGGGTAGTCTGATTTAGATAGCAGACCGAATGGTGCTGTGACGGACTGGGCAAGAATGAAGAAAGAGACTGACTGAGTGGATCATCGTTGCGAAAGAGGTAGAATTAAAGGAGAGGAGGGAGATCGAGGACGTAAAAGGATGGAGGAAATAAGGCTTTGTGGTACTGGAGCCTGAACATTCAGAAGGGTGAGAGGCGTGCGCTGGACTGAAGGAACTGAAGGAACATGATGCACGCCAGGCGAAGTGTTGTTGGTAGGCTAAACCAGGACATATAAAGCGGTCAAGACAGACGATTTGGTAGTATGTTGGGTCTGGTTGTGGATGTTAGACTTGTGTTCTGGTGCATTATACGTATAGCAGGAGACTGGATATGCTCTGACGGTACCTAACCATGACGGAGGAGCAGAGAGGTCTTTTAAAAGTTATGTCATTGTTACCATCAAAGTTATTCCTAACTGCAGCAGCAGCAGCTGTAGTAGGAGTAGTTGTAACTGTAGTAGGACTTGCTGTTGCTGTCTTAGTATTATCGTTATTATTATCATTATTATTATTATTATTATTATTATTATTATTTTTATCATTATCGCCATCATCATTACAATTATTGTTATTATCGCTAATTCTTATCATCATCATCATTATCATTCATCTCAGCACTAAAACTCACAGAATGTACAGAGGCAGCTCAGCCAACCACCACACATACTCACCACTCACGCTGCATAAACACAAGCGATCCATCAAAAAAATCATCTGGAAGACTTGTAAATCAAAATGATGAAAGTAACATATTTTTTTTTTTCAAAATTTCACATCAAATTGAATAAGAAAATCTAGGACGCCGGAGAAGCACTACAGTTCAGGAACAGCAAAATGATGTCATCCTCCCAGCTCGGGTATATCACAGTGACGTTTATAGAGAAAAGTTTGTGTGTGGACGGCAAATATCAGAGAGGAAATTCCTACTTGGAATGTTGATGGCCAGACAACATCGGAGATTTTCGCTGACAATGACCCGTGTTTTATCTTATTATGGATGCCTTCCTGATGAGTTCCGGCCAGGACTCTCTCTCTCTCTCTCTTTCTCTCTCTCTCTCTCTCTCTCTCTCTCTCTCTCTCTCTCTCTCTCTCTCTATCCCCCCACTCACATTCAGAGCAGGACTTGCTCTTTGCGCGATTTACTCTTCACGATAAACACAGCCATGATACTGTCATTGATTCTGGTGCAATACATGTAGATTACAACCAGAACATAAACAGAAACACACTGAAAATGCACTTAACAAAAGGGTATACGAATGAGCACACACACACACACACACACTTTTTAGAACTGCATTTCAGTTTATGGTCGAGGAAACATTCAGCATGCTGTTCACATCCTACATACTGTGTGGCCAAAGCTAGAATATACTTCTCAAGTTTGGTCCAGAGGAGGGAGGGCAACAAAGACTGTACCAGAAGTAAGAAAGCAGGGAAAGACTGGAGGCCTTAAATTTGTCCTTCATGGAAGAGAGAAAATAGAGGGATGACCTGATCACAACCTTTGTTATTTTAAAACTGCGGAACCTTGATGAATTTTTCCTCTCTTTTCCTTTTCTTTTTAAGCCTTTCTCTGAGATGGCGTTTGGCTGGGGCATGTTTTGACCGTGCTTTGTCGATCACGAAAGAGCACCACTCTCTGCTTCCGCTGAGATAGCCACTCCGCTGTCCACCCACAGATACGATATCCTGTGCAGCGAAGTTTGATTCATTTAGGAATCTCTTGTGTGTTGTTTTATCTGAGGCTTTAAGGAATTCAATGTATATAACATCAGAGGTTATTTTAGAGTCCCAGTTGTCATATATATGACTATAGAAAACAGTCAGATTCGTTAAATATGAACCACTTTGGAAACCATGTTGATGGTCGGTTATTCATTATTTTCTTCATTAAATTTAGATAAATCTGTTTATTATTTCTAATACTTTACCTGAAACCGAAATGAGGCTAATGGGGTCGGAGTTCGAGTAACCTTTCCCGTCACCGTTTTTGACAGATATGTAATTACACACCGACAACCATCACATATCCATCAAGTCAGCTCTGCTAGTCCTAGGTTTTCCCTTCATATATTTAAACTAAGCTTCGATGGTAGTTCCAACATCTCCCTACTACGTTCACAGTACATCGGATCGCCCCTGCTCTGTTGCCTGTCGCATCAGTTCCTTCTCTCTTCTGACCCGATCTGTACCTAACCCTCTAACTAATAAAGCCGCTCTTCTTTGGTATCTTATTTCTCTCTAATCTTACTTTAGATGATTCTGCAGCTGCTCTCCCGACCTCATCTCCTCCCTCTGAACTCATGTCGTCTCGTATATTTTCCTCGTGCGGGCTCTTGCGAGTACTTACCCAGATCCGGATGGACAAGCGTATATGGCCTAGACGGCATACCTCCTCAGAACTAGAACTCCAACTCTTGCTGACCGGTTTCGTCTCTCTGCAGAGGCTCAAACTTTTCCTTCTTCTTGGAAGCACGCTTTAACCTTTCCAGTTATCGACCCATTGCTCTCGCTTCTTCTGTCTCCATAATCTCTGTAACTCTCCTTAACTTTCACGTTCTCAAACACTCAGAATCCCGTTCACTTCTTTCTGGTCGTCACTTGCGATGCAAGGTCTATATGACTCACCTCTGGTCCTCCTCTCTCAAGGGATTTTGGTGAATATTTTGTCTTGGGCCGCAACATTTCCAAGGCATTCGAAACAATATAGCGTAAACATCGTTCCTTTAGGTTTCCTCATAGCACAAGTTTTGTTTTTAAACATCCCTCCTTTGGGTTTCCTCATAGCATAAGTTTTGGGTTTCTAAACATTGTTCCTTTAGGTTTCCTCATAGCGTAAGTTTTGGGTTCCTAAACATCCTTCCTTTGTGTTTTCTAGTTCTCTCTGTTTGATATATAGCATCCTCTGTAGTTGGTTCACTGCAGTTGTCGCTGACGAAGCGACGTGCCCGTCTTAATCTTTCAACAAAGGTGTCCTCCAGGATTCTGTCTTATGTCATCTCTCCATGTATGATCTCTCTTCAAAGTCTGGCCCTATTCGCTCTTACGTTGATGATTCTACTCTACACGATTCAACTCAGCGCCCCTCCCTCCTTACTAGTTTTTCTCGCACTGAACATATCTCATATCTTGATTCAAACCCGTGTGGCACCTCGGAATAAGGATCCAGAAAAATGGTGAAATTCAATAGTGCTAGAACGTTTTTCAACCTATGTTTCCAAATATCAGTTATTTTCCTCTGCTTGAGTTAAACACCAAAAGTTTAATCCTGCAGTTACATGATATTGTTGGGCTTAACTATATTCTCCACTCTATCTTGGAAACTCTAGATAGTCATCATAAGATCTACTTCCCAGAAGCTGAGAGTATCGAAGAGATGTCGAAATAATTTTTCTGTGAGCTGCCCCTAGTATAATGTTCTGCAACCCGTTGTGGAATCAAACGCTCTCTGTCGCATTAATTTTCCAGATATTACCTCTCTTCAATCATTCCTTATTTATCTGCCTTACTTTGTTACCTTCTCCCTGTTCTACAGTTAGTATATCGACTACTGTTCCCGTGAGATGTGTAGTGTGCCCCTGCCACCTGTGGCGCGCGTCTTGCGTCTGCTTCCTGTAGTTTATGTGTAGGAACCGGCCACGCGAAAACTGACCGTTATGATACCTACTTCTGTCCTCGAACAGCAAATCTGTGGGATTCTCTTACGTTATTTTTCACATCGTTTATCTCTTTTCCTAAAACCTTTCTACCTCTAAAAATCTGATTATTTTCTCCATACCTTTTCCTACCACATCTTTTCATCCGAGATGGCCATGACTGGGGTATGCTTTCCTGTTCCATGTCGTTCACTGTAAGAACAAGAAAAATGCATCTTCCCTTTTCATATTCCTTGTCTTCACATATTTCCTCTTGACCCGCCATTCCCACATCGAATCCCTTTACACCTGGGTATAGTAGAGTCCAACTCTCATGGTCGCCAGAATCACCGGGTGTCCGTCTAACTCTGCTGCCAAAGAGAGGATGGGCTCAGGCGGCGGCAGTACAGCCCCTGGGAACCTTTAAAACCCTTCTTATGCACTTAGCACTTTTTCCTTTCATTTCAACAATTTTGATCATTTTTCCTCTATAGAGCACCATCAAGCTAGTTACTCTCTAGATATAGTACTTCTCACGGAGATCCAACCCGTATGATGATGTTTCCCTTAGAATCTTTCAAGTCTCCGAGTGAAAAAATATATATCCACGATTCTGCTCCTAACACCAACGCGCCTGTTGCACGGCCCGCGGACTCTGTATCTCCAAAATTTGACATCATCTGTCCGAGGATGTGATTCCCAACAACTTTTCGTTTTCTTTTCCAACTGTTGCTCCTCTAAGTCCACAAAATTCGAAAGCTTCTTCACTTTTCCGTTCCAGCGATACTATAGCTGTCTCTCCTACTAGCAAAGCAACTCTTTTCAGTTCTCTTTTCTCCTCTAGCTCTTCCTTGGGTGAATGACGTTCCCTCACCTCTTGACACACTTCCTCTCAATCTTTTGCGACTCCTTATCAACTCTTTTAGGAGAGTCCAAAAAGCAGTTCTCTGCCTGGACACAGGCAAGGCGTATGGATCGGATGACGTCCCTTCTCGTGGTCTGATGGAGAGTTCCTGCTCCTCTGTTTCGTTTTTGCTTAAAGGACAAAAGTTTTTCCTTTTAGAAACACACATCGTTATTTCCCTAAAGAAGGGTGACCGTTATTATTCTTTCAGCTATCATTCTATCGCTTTAATTCTTCTCATGTTTAATGTCTTTGAATCTCTTATCAAACTCCATTTCCTCAAGTATCTTGAATCTCAATCTCCTCTCTGATGAGCACGATGGTTTTTGCCATCCGGAATCCATTGGTACTGTCTTTCCTTATGTCCTTTATCCCTGTGAGAGACTTCGGTGAATCCTGTGCTCTAGCCTTTGATATCTATCTTCAGAATATGTGATAGGCTGTGGCACTGGAAATTGATTTCCACGTTCCCCCTTTTTTTTTTTTTTCCTCGCTCCAGTTGCGCCTGTCCAGCAACCTCTCTGGTTGGTTCATTTCCGCAGCTGTTGATGGATTTCCTTCTCCCTCGTTCCCCCGTCTCCGTCATCAGGAGCGTCCTGTGGAGATCTGTCCTCTCTCTTACTCCCTTTCTCCTTTTTATTAAAGATTTTTGTCTCTGCAAATATACCAAATGACGACTTAGCTCTAAATGCGTTTCTTTTCTGCACTTCTCTCATCTCTACTCTGTCCTTTTTTTTAACTACCTTTCCTATCCTCTTTTTTATCTACCTTTCCTCTTGTTACTTGTACCTCTTAAAGCTTAGAATTGGATGAAATTTGCCAGTGAGGCGGACGAACAATATTCGGATTTATAGTTTTTTTCCTATCTTTATTTCATAAACTCCACGCAACTTTTCCGTCTATTTTGATAGTTCTGTAGTTCCACTACTAAACACGATCATCATCCTTGTTATGATCGTAACATGTAATCAGTCTTGTCTTGTAAATCTCACATTACTTGAACAAATAAAGCTGCCTCTTATAAACTAGGAGTCTTGTCCAGATGCCGAACATTCACCAAGTTATAATAATTTGTTTTACTCCTAAGAACTGGCAACTTAACGTGCCTCCACCCTTGGCTAGCCCAGGCAATACTCATAAATCCACTGGGTCACGTGATGCTTGTGCTACCGTTTAGGAACTCTAGGCTTAGGCGTTGTGTTGTCTGTTTCTTTCCCTACACTGGTAAGCTTTAGAACTCTTTACCTTCTCCAATTTTCCAACAAATAATCGCTGCCCCTTTCTCAAAGGCAGGTTTTTTACCTTAAAAATCCTTAATCATTTTTCTTTTCTCTCTTTTTTATTCATGTTTTTCCTTTTTGGTTTTGTTTTAAATAAGACTTGTCCCCGATGAAGAGCTTTTTCCCGTTACAGAAATTTTTGACGTGGTAAGCAATTACACTCATTTTCACCAACTCGCAGATACAGACATAGATGTACTCACACAAGCACACATAGAGAAAGACGTACAAACAGAAAAAAACAGGCAAGCAGATAAACAGTCATTAGCAAACACACGAACAGAAAACACACACACACACACACACACACCGACAGCTACCCAGAGCAGATGTACGTGGATAATAATGAAGGAATAATGAGGATGGTGAGAGAGGCTGAGAAACATCACCTTAGTGAAGATGATGAATAATTGATAATGTGGGACTTCAACCACGGGAAATAACCTGGGAGAACTTGAATGCTCATGGAGACTGGGTGACATGGAGAAACGAGTTCCTCGAATGAGTACAGGAGAACTTCCTGTGCCAACAGGTGAGGGAGCATATGAGATCTAGGGATTAGCAACACACCATCACTACTTGACCTCATCCTTACACAAAACATCATGGAAATAGAACACATCAGATATGAAGCGTCTTTAGGGAATAGTGATGATGCGGTACCTGATGACGACGCAAGACTGGGAACAGAGTTGGCACAGGACCCTAAGAGAAAATAGCTGTCGAGGAAACCGGACATAGAGATGATCAAGGTCTTTGAGAGCGCAGACTGGAAATGGGGGTATAGACCGTTGTTACAGACGACTCTGTGAAATCAGCTACGAAGGACTCAGGACTTGGGTGCCATGGGACATTAAAAGAGGAGGAGGAATAAAAAAATTGGAAGGAGTCACGGTTCGACATTACATTCCAAAAAGCGAGAGAACTCGGGGATGTACTGTAGTTGAGATACAAACGCTATTGTAGCCGGCCAACTTACTAGAAAGATACTGGAGAGCAAGATATGCGTCCTGTAAGGTAAGAAGGACGAAGCAGAGAGATTTCGAAAGCTTTTGCATAAGTTCATCAGCAGCGAAATATCCCTCAAAGAATTCAGAGGGGACTAGGAGGAGACACCTCTCGAGAAAGACAAGAGGAAGTACGTGAGGAGTCGAATGACAAAGTATAAAATTTTCTCACGGAGGAGGATAGTGCTGCGCCAGTGTTGGAATACTGAGAGGAGGAGAAAGTTCTGGAAAGTATAGCTAAATTTTGTACACATTAAGTGGAACAATCGACTCTAGTGAAGCATTTGTGTCCATTTGTGACAAATCTTCTGAAATATTCAACAAACAAAGACCAGAACAATTCTTCACTATCATTCTGCAGCTCGGAGCTTGGAACTGAAGGTTGTCTCTCAACAGCTGTAGTCTGTTCCCAGAACAGTTTAGTAGTGGTATTCCGTTTACATTTGGGGTTGTCTGAAACATGATTAATTGTCAGTTTCAGGCACTAACGAATATTCATCTTTCAGCTCACTTTCACTAGCGTCTACTGAAAATATGTATACATGGAGGGGTTATCGTAATGCGACAAAATAAACGTAATACGAATATGTCTGAAACCTTCATTATGTCTTGATTCATCGGTAGATTCATTCAGAAATGTCATTTTTACCGAACTGATATTATCTAATTAAGCTTGATAGTTTTTCTACAATTACAGGTTAACTCGTTATGTCATCGTATATAAGAACAATTTATTGCAAGGGAATATATTACCTGGATTGCGTCCATAACCCTCCAAAGTTCTGGTTTGCCAGAAGTCCTCTGTACAGCGTCTGCCTTCCTCAAAGTCTTCCCTCCAGCGGAGCCTGGTGACGCTCATCTTGTAAACAATGCCGCGCGACATTCAGCGGAAAAGGGACTCAAACGTCCCATCAGGAATGCCGTTTCCTCCTGCCAACATTTTGTCCTTCACGACCGTTCATTTACAGAAGGACGGAAATATCCTTTAAGGAAGTAAAGGGTTAAGAAACGGGGCAACGTGAGTATAAAACTCTCCATCCGCAACACACAAATAGTAATCACAAACAGTAATCACATACGAATGCACACCGTCATACACACACGCAAACGTACGTAAGAATTTTTGTTCTCCGTACCTGAAAAGAGCAAAAGACTTGAGGAAGACAAAGGAACGAGAGAAGGATCACCTGAGGCACTTAAAGAGGCGGAGGAAACAGCGGAGGAAGATCTGTACTGAAGTTCAAGTGCACCAATGGCGCTGGTCTGGGAGACAACACCTGAGGAACTTTGATTGAAAGGAACGAACCAGTGAGATTAAGGCAGACATCATGGGCACATTGGCGACGAAATCCAGCTAAAGATATTGAATCAAACGAAGAATTCTCAGAGGAGTTATGGAATAACAGAGAGGAGAGAGCAGAGACGAGAAGGAAAAATATAATGAAATTCCAAAGGGTGGGATTAGATATTTGATATTTTAGACCAATCTTAAAAAAAGAAATTTTTGACCAAACCGCCCACCATCTCTCTTCATATATGATGATCTAAGTAGCTTACATAAGCCAAAAGTAATTTGTTTAGGAGCAGAACGAAGGAACAATCAGGATGGTGCACGAAACAGCAAAGTTCACATTGGAAATTTCTCCTATTCTTGTACCTCAGGCATAAGAAGGTAGACTAACCTGTCAACTTCAGGCTGCACGGTGGCTCGGAGGATGGGGATAGATGGGGAATGACTGCATACAAAACAACATTTTACATCCCCCACGTCACCGAGTTGGCTAGAGTTAGAGGTGTACACACGCCATCGGTGCTGGGTCTTGTCTTCAGGTACATTGACCTTGAAAGTGAAAAGAGTATCTATGATAGAAATCCACATAAGAAACCAATGTGTAGAACTTTTTATACAATACATAATGAAAGGTGCCTTGGAGAAGACCAAGCTGGAAATAGGTGAGTATAGGGAAGGAAATCATGAAGGCTTAAACACCTAGTTTAAAGAGACGGATTTGGAAATGACTCTCTTTATATCATATTTTAAAAAATGTAAACTGAAAAAGTAACGACGTGCGTACCAACAGGAGAGAATGATGAAAAAGAAATGAGTAACTGAATGGTTCAAAAATTATGTAAAAGGGAAAAGGACACAGTGACACAATGTGGAGGAGATATGGGAGACACAGAAGTCAGGAAACATTCGAGAGATATGAGAATCAAATATGACTACATCAAGACTTTCTTATGAATCTCTAAGAAATAAAATAACGATAAATGACCAGATTATCAAGATACTGACCTCCGAAAAACATAGTCGTTACTGACATAGATAAAGACATGCGTGAAGAGCCGAGCACTAACCTTCAGAGCGTGTTTACCCCAGAGGAAACGAAGGTTCCGTCGCTACGGGACAGAGAAGATATGGGCCTGATAGTGCTGTCTCAGGGAGTGTACATCGACCTTAGACAAGCCGATGGGGTTGACCACGATCTAGCTCGAAGAGGTCTGGGCTCCATCACCATGGGAGAGAACTGAATGTGGTCTGACTCTTGAGAAAGATAACAGACCACAGACCGATGTCAATTACTGCTGTGGTCTGCACAATCATAGGAGAAATAATCGGGAAACAAATGGAGTATTCCTTGACTCGTAGACACAACACTAATGAAAGACAGCATAGGTTAGAGAGGCGAGATTATAGGCAGCGAATCAACTGGATTTCTCTGAGAGAATAAGTAGCATTTTGAGGAAAAGAGATGAAGGATTCGACTGTGTGTTCATGAACTGTCAGAGAGCCTTTGATTCTGTTTCTCCATGGAAGACTGATGATGTCAGAAGAGGGCTGGTTAGATGGATCGTTATCTGTTTATCTTGAAGGGAGGAGGAACCACATATCATGGGAGTCTTTTCGAACTCTCCCTGAGGTGAGTCCTGTCTGTGTGTTATTTTTTGTATCTCCTCTCTGTAAGCGAGGTCGTATAGCAGTTACTATCGTCCAAGTAAAGTAAATGAATTCACTTGATTCACGCACGTCTATATTTCCTCATTCTCTGCCACTGCCACCGTCCTATTCTGCACCCTGATTACTGCTTTCATAAAATATGGCCACTTCGGTTGATCGCCATTCTGGCAAGGCTGGGATATTAAGCAACCTTAGTCGATGTAGTGGTCCTCTGCACTTTATGTTTTATATCCGGGCATGAGGCTCATAATCATACCATAGGACCCCACCATAGCATCACCTTCTGATTGTCCAAGTTACCGTCAAATTCATTAACAACGTGGAATTTAGGATGTAAGTTCGAAGTAAATGTGACCCAAGTTGGAATTTCTGAAGCAGTATTGCCCCCTCTCTCGGGAAATCATTTACAACTGCTGGCGAAGCCTCGAATGAATGCAACGAAACTGGTACGAGAACTGAACGGAATGAGTTGCGAAATCATGAGGGACGCCCTCGAAACGCCAATACTGGATTAAAGGAGGATACAGGGAGGCTGGATAACCGACCGTAAATTCTTATGGAGCCGCGATGGTCTTAACGCAAAGCAGCAGTTCCATGAAGTCGGACGTGACTGTATGATAACGTGGTGTTGCAGGAGGCAAGAAGAAAAGAGGAATATCATAAGAGAAATAGTGAAGTATTCCCTCAACAACAGAGTACTGGATACGTGGAGTAAGCTGAGGAAAGATGAGGCAAATGAGGAAAATTCTGGAAATTTTACGCTTGTTTGATAGCAATGCGAGATTAGGGAGTTGGGTCTCATTTGTGCAAATTTCATTCCTCTTATGCAACAAAAAGGTGATCACATACAGGTAAATGATTACACATGCTCGCAAACTAACATGTACAGAAACATGAATGCATAGAACACACACACACACACACGAGCCTCCGTGATGTAGCGCTTAGCATGATGACCATGAGGCACTACGGGCCAGCCCAAGTTCGGACCCACATGGATTCGAACCTTGGGCGTGGCAGTCGGCCTACACCCAACCGAGGTATATACTCTTCCCGCGGGGTTGGTCCATAAACGGGTACCTGGCTTAGACTGGTGTGTGTGTGTGCGTGTGTGTACGCATGGTACATATATACAAGGTTAAGAGACGGAAACACGAGTGTCAAACTCTCGTCTCTTAACACAAAAATCTCTCTCTCTCTCTCTCTCTCTCTCTCTCTCTCTCTCTCTCTCTCTCACACACACACACACACACAGTGTGGTGAGGTCGTGGAGCGTGAGGAGAAAAGAGCAGCACACACAAGCTGTTTTTGTCGAGAGGAGATCGTAGACACACAGCAACGAGGTGTTATCCCGCTGTGGTGGCGGGAGACGCGTTCTTGCAGGGCGAGGAGGAAAGTAATTGGACAAGGTAAACGGTTAGAATGAATTAATTAATTAATTAGAGGGCAAAAATACATTGTGCCAGGTGCAGGGGTAGATGGGTCCCAATACTTCAGTAACAAATTACTCGTTTACATGCGGGAATGATAATCCCATTAGTGTAACGAGATAGAATAATATGTTTTGTGTTTGTTCCCAGACAGCTTGGAATTTTAAGGGGTGAGAAGCCAGGGCGATATCTTTCTTTTGCCATTCCACAAAGACTAAAGAAAAGACAAACGCACTGAAGGTTGGTAAAGCAACAGGAAAATGATGGATACGAGACAGAGGACATGTTTGTTAAAAGCTGTCGCTTCTCATGAGGCATACCGACGAAGTGACCAGTATATCATCTTAAAGGTGTGACCGCTGTTTGCATTCAAGGTATATGATAAAGGAGAATAAGAGTTGATAAAAATGGGATTAGATCAAAGAATCTGATGTATAAAGAGTAGCGCCAGTAATCAGTTCTGGGATTGTTTTGTGTTACGTGGAGTATATTGAGGTGGAAGTTGAAAAACTAAGGTAACGTCGAACATCACAGGAGAGGCTGTCACCTCAGTCGGGTCTTGAGGATGTTCAGTGGGAATGATTCAGATTTTTATACAGCTGGGACAAACAAACGTAACTGCAGTTATGAAATATGAACATGAGGCATACAATGCAGACATACCGTCGGAGCTAGTTTAAGATCGAGGGAAATTTATTCAAGTTCGGAAAGGCAAAGACTCAACGAAGAGGAAACAACAGGAAAGATACTCCAAGGAATTACCGATGGAGGTGAGAAGATAAAGGAACATGGTAAAGATTTTGTTATGAGTGACACGAAGCTGGAGGATAAGAGGAATGCGAAAAATGAGAACTTTCGTATCGACAGAAGCAGAGATACTGAGATTACAGATGAATACGGAACAAACATGATTGAGTCAGGAAAGGACCAGTTACGAGACATGGCCATGATTAAGGACCTGAGAGAAGAGTCAAGACCAGATTATCCAAGGGCGACAGTGCAGGGGTTAGATTGCTGGCTTTTCTGAGTGATGAACCTGACTAATGTATGCTTCCATGAAAAGGGAAAGAATGGGTTTTTGAAAGGAGACGAAACAGGCAAGCAAGGGTCAGCGTTAGTATAGAGGCACACTCCATAGGACAGGAGCAGGTATGACATCTGGCTCCTTTTCCTTGCCCACTTGTAGCTCAGAGAGAATTCGGAAGATTTTGCACGCAGAAAATGTAGGATAGGGATTAGATACAGCAGGAGGAGGTAGGCTGGTGGAGGACAAGACTTGAAACCATCTAGTGTAGTGAGAGGAAAATGACATGTTGAAAAGAGCGGCTTTATCAGCTGAAGATTAATCATCTCGGAAAAGGAGAAAGGCTGAGTTCCATAAGTTCGTGAAGATGCTATTGATTAGGACCGCTGGGATTTATGAGTTGAAAACGACATCAGATCGGCATACTTTCCTTTTATGGAAGCGCGCTTGACTGCGTAGATAAACGCTCTGCAGCGATACCAAACAGAAATGAAGATTAAATGAGATTCAGAACGAAAATTTCATGGCCCCTGCGATCTATCCTTGATGCGATAACCATCAAAGAGGTGATAAGGGGAATGAAAGTTTAGTAGAGGGCATAGGACTCCATTCCAACCAAGAAGACCTCTGCTTTGTAGTCAGCACAGATGGAGGCATCCCGGCCGCTGAAGCAGTATTGTCCCAGTGTAAGTTCGAGTAAAAGCTTCACGAGAAATATCACTGAGCCTTTTCAGTACCCAAACCTGGACGATCCCACCTGAAAGTGATAAGAGATACGATTGAGATTAATTGTCTTTAATGGAGAAATTTATTAATTGACTCAAATGGGGCAGAAATCGTGGATGTTTAGATGAATGGTTCAGAGGCAAAAGAGAGGTCAAGTGCACAGGAAAAGTGGCCATGGCTACCAGGAACTGTGTTGAGTGTTTGATAAGTTGTTCCAGATCATGTACCCTCTAGGTGTTTTGGGCGTGCATGTACGTCCTTCCTTGTAAGTTCTGAGGACATGTGTACATGTCTGTAAATCTTCCGGCTCCCTCTGAATAGGCCCAAGCTCTCTAGACGTATATAGAGATACCATATTTCCTTTGTGGCTCTAATTAGCCCGCGGGAAAAAACAGAAACCTCTCAGTTATTACCCTGAGGTCACTGTGGGGGAAGGGGTCATACGCACGTTTCAGGAAAGTGCTGAGGACGACTGAGTAGCTCTTCAAACTATCCACCCACATTTGAAAAGGACAAAGCTTCCCTGAAGTGTATATGCCACCCGGAACTCCCCACTCTCTCTCTCTCTCTCTCTCTCTCTCTCTCTCTCTCTGCATATATATATATATATATATATATATATATATATATAAACTACATCAAATGACAAAGGAAGAAAATGGATTACTTTTTTTTCTCTCGTCAGTCACGACAACGGATGAGATCGAGCGCTAATGACCCCAAATTAGCTGGGCAATTAATGCTATCTCTTGCGCCCTTCCAATCAGGTGTGCTAAAGCTATTCTTTTTTATATGTAATTAGGGACATAAAACTTCCGTGGGAACTTTAGTAAAAATCCCAAACTTTGTCGGCATTTAGGTGAAGAAAATGTATGCTGTTTTTTTTACAAAAGTTAGTATTTTTGTAAAAATCACATGGAAAACTTTATGTTTGTGTGTGTGTGTGTGTGTGTGTGTGTGAGTACTATTTATGCGTTAGGGAGAGACAGATTTACACTCGTGTTGCTTCGTTTCTTAAACTTGCATTTGTATCTACTAATATGTATAGATGAGCGCGCACACACACACACACGCACACAAGCACACACGCACACACACACACACACACACACACACACATTTATCGACCAGACCCAGGAGGAGGATGAACACCTGTGTTGGTTGTGGGCCAACTGCCAAACCCGGGGTTTCGAAACCCTGCGGGTCCGACCTCGGACTGGTCCGTGCTGACTCATAATTATGATCATAATCAGCATCGCTGTGTGTGTGTGTGTGTGTGTGTGTGTGTGTGTAATTGCTATGTATATGTTATGGAGAAAGAGAGAGAGAGAGAGAGAGGGCTTTCTATTAAAAAGGAAAAAAAGTTTAACTTGACAAGAAAATGTAATTCCGCTCAGCCATTCTTTAAGCTATCACCGACTCCCCGCTGCTGCGTATTAGCTTTCTATTGTCCCCGTTCCCGCTATCGTTTATACAGATTATTTCTGGCGTTTTTCTCAGAGTATACCCAAATCTATGAAAATTTGTCTAAATGACTTTTGAAGTTATCTGTAGTCTTAGCATTCACTATGTCTGACAGTAATTTATTCCAGTGCTCAACACAGTTATAGGAAAAGAAGCTTTTTCCCACGTCCGTACTACATCTTTTAGCTTGGAGTTTTATTCCATTTGTCCCTGTGGCACACCACTCGTTATGTCTGGCCAATTAAAGGCATCGTCGTTTAATACAGCTTGCTGCTTTCTTCCGGTAAGCCAGTCTCTGATCCATGTACAAAGTTTTTCACAGATTCCGTGTGCTTTGAGTTTATGTAAAAGTCTCTTGTGAGGTACTTTATCGAAAACCTTTTGAAAATCTAAATATACTACATCAGACGGTACTTTTTCGTCCTAGTTCTGATAAACAGTATAAAAAAAAAAAACTGTAAATTTGTCAGGCCGGATCTTCTATTGCGAAAACCGTGTTAGTTGTCCGACAAAATTTTGTGATCCTCTAGAGAAGAGAGAGAGAGAGAGAGAGAGGTTAATTACAAAGTGAGAATACGAAAGTGAAGAGTTTTCAGCCCCCTGATTCCATCTCTATTAGTCGGCTTCCATGACACGAAGGAGTTACGTGGGTAGTATTTTTTTTTTATATCCCCATCCCGGGGTCGGGGAGAACCTAGTTGGGTGTATGGGAGGTGTGGGGATGAAGAGGGTGATGTCATGCGCAGAACAGCTGGCTGGGGAGAAGCGATGTGGTTTCAGGAGAATGAACCAGATGTTTGCCTTACAAGATGGGGAAAGAGGCTGCTTGTGTATGGCATTTAAGGATCTTAAGAAAGCGTGCGATAGGACTCATAGATATGAAGCTTCTACGAATAAATGGCACTGAGATATTACCAAATGCTTTTTTGGCATTCTAATTGGTAAAGTAAGACATGCGTGCGAGGAGGAATGGAAAAGAGTGAGCGGCTAGTGGTGAAGACGGATTTGCATCAATATGCGTGATGTCACTATGGCTGTTTAATCCTTTTAAGGACAAGATGGTGAGGCGAGTAAATGTTGGGATCTCGGATTAAAGGGTGTTGCTTCAGGTTGTTGAGGTTGAGGGATATGGGAGGCGAATCAATTGCTTTTCAGATGACAGCTCTGGTGACAGTGTCCAGCTCTGAAGAGTCTATAACAGAAGGAAACTGAAAATAAATGTGAAAAAGTTAAAGTAAAAAGGTGCATCAGGATAGCTTTAGTGTGTGAAAATGGTGTGGATATGGAGGATGAGGTGTACTTTAGTATCATAGATACACAGCCCACACAGATCCATGGTCTACGCGAGGTGGTTTGGTCTTACCATTACTTAAAGCGAAAATAAAGAAGTATTTCCTTAAAAGAAGTAGAAGAGAAGGACAACAAAACAAAGGCTACATAGTATGGAGGAAAGGATGTCACATTGGATGAAACCACGAGCCAGAAGCGAGTGTATTGTGGAGCGTATGGCAGGAAAGATCAGTGTCTGTAACAGTAAAGATAAATATTATGTTTGAAGGGTATGCACTTCAGTCAGTATTGTATAGATGTGAATCCTGGGCACTGAGAGCAGAAGGAAAGAGAAAAGGTGAATGTCCTGGATATTTGGCGTAAGCTGGGTTGATCGTGTAAGAAATGGTGTGGTAATAAACGAGGCTTTACTGAGAAAGGCCAACTACAGTGTGCTGAAATGGTATGGTTGTATGGAGAGGATGAGTGAAGAAAGATTGACAAAGAAGATCAATGTGTCAGATGAAGAAGGAGCAAAGGAAGAGAGAGACAGGATGAGATAGCAGGACGGAATGAAGAAGGCTTTTCGGTATTAGAGCCTGAACATTAAATAGGGTAAGAAGTACGAATTGCATGAAAAGAATTGGAGCAAAGGTTGTATAAGGGGGACGATGTGCTGGCAATGGGTAGAACCAAAGCGTGCGACGTCGTTAAGGTAAACCAAGTAGTAGTCTGTGCGGCCCCTGAATGCGTCACGTTGAACAGCTTTAACCGCTACACCAAAAGGTTTATTTACCAAATTCATACAAAAGCAAGATTTGAGAAGGAATTTAATGAAACCATTTGTGAGCTCGTAACTTCGTCTGTTTAAAGGATCTGATATCTTTCCCGTTCACCAGTTCTGTAATATTCAACGCATCATTACCGAGATACCTAACGCAATTCACTTCATCTGTTCTAAGTACTCCTGCAGGCTCACAAAGGATTATATTCCAAAAAAGCAACGATGGATTTGAATATAATGCTTCTTGCGACATCATCATTAGGTAATATCAGAAGATTAAAGAAAACGAGGGAAAAATAGAAAGCGTTAATAGTAAACTAAAAGTGAGTGAGGATAAGCCAAGGTGAGACGTAGCACTTTTTGGGGAGATACTTAGGCTAGCAATTAAGGTCCAGAATATTATACCTCATAATGTACCCAATTGAGTAAGTACATTTAAAGTACAACTACCAAGGCTCGCAAAACTATTACCAATTTATGATTTCACTAAAGCATTTACCGAATCGTTATAAGTAGGAAAAATGACGAATAACTGAAACCCGCAAATCTAACACTAATCTACAGGATCACTAAAGTATCTAACAAATCGTTATGAGAAGGAAATGTGACGTATAACAGAAGGCTCGCAAATCAAACACCAATTAACAAATAAAGGAAAGTGCATTTGCGACTTCAACCACTGATCTTACTATGGTCTTAAGTAAACTCTTAGAAGTAATAATAATCAGTAACAAAAGCGTAAAATCTTTAAGGAACTAATGAATCATTACAGAGAACTAAAATGGACCTCTTTTTAGGGTATCATGCCCAAAGAAACTAATTCATCTGCCATTCTCAAAGACAAAATATCTAGATTCTATGTGTTGAAAGAAAAAAAAAATGGTAAAACACCACATGGAAAACCCGTTTGGTAAAATTAACTCTTACAGCACAGGAAATCGAACACGGGAGTGGATTACAAACTGGCTTACTGATGGAAAACGGATGGAAAACGAGTGGTATTAAATTGGGAAGCATCCGACTGGTTCAACGTAACAGGCATGGTCACCATTTGGCCCCAGTTTTTGGTCTCATTCTGTTTTCTATCCATTTTCAAATCAGTTGTCTGGAGAGAGGAACTCACAAGAATCTTAACTCTGCCGATGACCTAAGACTGGGAAAAAAGGTAAAAATAAAGGAAAGGTGAACAGTGAGACAGAGACACAGAGATGTAATGAGGATGGTTCGAGACAAGCAATGAACAATGAACAAATGAGCAAATGGACAAATATAAACTAATACATTTTGGTAATGAAAACATTGAACACGAATAATATTTATTGACTTCCGTGGCGTAGCGGTCAGCGTTCCTGACCGTGATGATTCCGCCCAGGGTCCAGCGCATAGGTTCCAATCTGGTTGCTGCATTTGGTCCACAGTCAATCTAGCTGTTCATCTACCCCTAGGCGTTGCTCGATAAAATGGGTATCTGGCTCAGGGTAAGGTATATAT
>JAYMFT010365343.1:0-22337 GCA_038088735.1 Panulirus argus
TATATTTCAATTAGGGCCCGGCCTTGATGTGGACTTTTGTCCGTGACTGGAGCCTTCAACATAAAAAAAAAAACACATTTGGATTTGCAACTTCATCCTGTAGGAAGAACATCAGTTCTAATGTTTTTGCAGTGATAGGCAGCACACTGACGATGCCTGATACCCAGGAGGTAGAACAACCCTCACACTGATGCTGGGCACCACGGCTGTCAGAGGACCACGGCTTGCGTGATCCTTGAAACAGTTGGCTACTTTGCTTCTTCCCCCTCCTCCTCCTCCTTGTCCTCTATCTCGTCCTCCTTCTTCCATCTCCTCCTCCTCCTCTCCATCCTGGTGTATCTGCCGTAAGTGAAGGTGTATATCAGGAGTCCTCTGGCACTTGCCCTTCCCACTCCTCTCCCTGGCTCATGCTAACCCCTCCATGCCTCTTTTTTCATCCTTTTTCCCTGCCTTTTCAACTCGGGAGCCAAGCTCTCCCTTTTTGCTCCATTTTCACACCCCCGCTCACCCCTGCCATAACAGTATGTCGCGCGTGTAAACGACCATGCCATATTCCACGGCTTTTACCGAGAGAAAAGCTTTTTTCCTCTCTCTCTCAGCCGAGAATATCAGTTAGGGTGGAGGGAGGGAAAAGATAATCCCGGAATCTAGTGTCCAGGTCGTTAAACTGTCACCATCCAAATATCTGGACACCAATGTCTTTCCCTTTATAGAGAAGATAAGGGTTAAAGTGCCATCTGTATGGGTGTCTCGTATTAATCAACTTTTGTTCTCTTTGAATAAAGAAAACGATAACTTTTGATTTTTAGTTCGTGAAGGAACACGGATCAAACATAACCATCCACTCGCTAGTTCCTAAACTAGTGGAAGTAGATGGTGAAAACCGGGTGATTGAAAGTGTTGTACACAGGACGGTACGGTGGTAGTGTGCGAGATTCGTCGAACGGTACGGTGAGGTTAAGTGTGGCACACAGGACGGTGCAGTGGTTATGAAGGTGGTACGGTACAGAGGACAGTACAGTGTTTGTTAGCGTGAAACACTGAACGGTCCTTTGATTGAGTGAGGTACATAGACAGGTACAGTTGTTGTGAATATGATACACAGGAGAGTATAAAGATTGTGAGTATAGAAATCAGGACGGTACAGTAGTTGTTAGTGTGGGACTCAGGACGGTACAGTAGTTATGAGTGTGGGACGCATAACGGTACAGTTGTTGTGATTGTGGCACGAAGGACGGTACAGTGGTTGTGGTTATGGGACGCAGGATGGTACAGTTGTTGTGATTATAGGACGCAGGAGGGTAAAGCAGTAGTAAGTATGGGACGCAGGGCGGTACAGTAGTTGTGAGTGTGGGACACAGGACGGTGCAGCTGTTGTGAATGTTGGGCACAGGACGGTACAGAAGTTGTGAGTGTGGGGCGCAGGACGGTACAGAAGTTGTGAGTGTGGGACGCCTGACGGTACAGTAGTTGTGAAAGTGGTACGCAGGAGGGTACAGTAGTTGTGAGCTAAAACCCAACCTAAAGACAAACGACTCAAGACATCTACCTAATCACCACCTCATCACAGGATATAAAGAGGCCCATTAAGATCATGCAACTGCACTCTGTTCTAGGCCTGGTCTCCTGGAACTCGGTCTTAACAAAAAGAAATGTAAAGCATTTCTTGCACGAGCACTGAATATCCTCTGGAGAAGTTGATTCTGCCATCACCTCCGAGATTGTGAAACCGACTCACAAACCCCCCACTCCACCTAAGGTGGAAGCAAAGCAATTCCCTCAAAAATTTATTAGCAGACAGCCTTAACACCGCACGATATCAAGATCTTCGGGAGAGTCGTGAGAGGCAAGCTGAATGAATTTATGGAATCAAAGAGTCTACATCACCCAGGACAACATCGTATACCAGGGCAGGAGGATCTCGCCTGCCTCAATCTTTGGACTGTTATGATTAGGTTAGTGAGGGTCTGGAGGTCAGAGAAAACGCTGATGTGAATTTTACACAGCCTTTGTGGAAACATGATGAATGTGAACTTAGTGTCATAGCACAAAAATGCGTAAGATGGGAATAACTCAAAAGAAATTAAATTCTTAGATGGGTAAACGACTTCTTAAGTAACAGATCACAACACGTAAATTATGCCATCTTCAGTGTTTCCATAGTATAAAGCTCAGTCCCCCCAAGGAACTGTACTTGCAACTTTCCGATTCCTCAGTGACAATGACACAAGCACGATTTACTGTTTCAAATAATCTTCTACCGGTGACACTAGAATAAGTATGAAAATCACGTCAATAGAAGACGCTGAAAGACGGAAAAGAGACAGATGTAGTCTTCCAATGGTCCGCCGAGAACATGAATATCAGTGGGGATAGATTTCATCTCTTCCGGTATGGGAAAAATGAAGAAATCAGAAACAATGCAAAATACTAAACGAACATCGACGCTGTCATAAACTAATTGAACAATGTGAAAGACTTCGTTTTAGATATGTGTAACGACCTAACTTTCAGCGAACACAACAAAACAACAGGTGCTTCCTCTTTCTAGAAGAAAGGTGGGATGGATCCTGCGGACTTTTAAGACAAGCAGAAACAATGAAAATTTTCAAGGCTTTAATTCTTTCACGAAAAGAATATTGCTTTGTTCTAACATCACCCTTTAAGACAGGTGAAAATGCAGAATTAGAAAGTGTTCAGAGATCTTTCACGACCCACTTTAACGTGGTAAAAGAACTGAATTACTGGGAACGGCTGGAATCATTGAGGCTGTACTCCCTAGAGATATATTATCATCTATATCAGGAATATCTTAGAAGGCATGGTTCCAGACTTACACTCGGAAATAACTTCTTACTGACACGATGAGCATGGAAGACTTTGTAAAGTACTACGTTTAGAATGTAAAGGTGTGATCTGCACAAAAAGATTGAACACTTTAAATATCAGGGGCCCAAGACTTTTTCAACACCTCTCCTAAAATCAACAGAACACCATGGAATGCACTTTGGAGAAGTTTAAGAGTGTTCCCTGGATAAGTATTTACAAAGTGTACCAGACCAGTCAGACGATAGAGGCCACGTGGGCCTTCAGGTTGCGGCTTCCAATTCTTGGTCGACCAGCACAGCAAAACCCCCGATGTCATCACCGGGTATTTACCAGGTACTCACTAGAATAATACGCAGAAGGATTCACTGGTTGGGTGTGGTATAAAGGATGTTATAGTGGTTGTCAATGAGGTACAAAGCACGGTACAGTAATTTTAAGTGTGGAAAACAGGTTGGTATATTTGTTTTAAGTGTAGAACATAGGACAGTAGGGCGGATGCGAGTGTGGGGCAAAGGACGGTTCATTTAGAGTGGTACACAGAAGGCGACAGTGGTTTGAGTGTGGTACACTGGACGATACAATGTTTGAGTGATAAGCAGAACGGCACATAGGTTGTGCGTGTGGTGTATTGACATGAACAGGGTTGGTTGACACTGACAAGAGCAGTGATAACGTAAACCCATCGGCTGTCACTGGCAAGTGGTATTGAAGTGAACCGTAGGGATTATCTCTGTATACAATCCAGTGACGTGACGGCAGGGGAGGGACAGAGGAACCTGACTCAGGATTATCACGCCAGCTCCAGGGGGAAAGAAAGGCTTAACATCTACCAGGAGATTACAGTGCATACCTTCCTCCCTCTTATTCTCCCTCCCTCTCGTGCTGCAGTAGACCCCTCCCTCCTCCCTCCCTCTCGCGCTACAGAAGACCCTTCCCTTCTCCCTTCCTCATGTGCTACAGTGGGTCCCTCCCTCCCTCTTGTGTTACATTGGACCCCTCCCTCCTCCCTCCCATCTCTCCCTCTTTTGCTACATTGGACCTTTCTTTCTTTCCTTGGTGTGTTATAGTGGACCCTCCTTCCCTCTGTGTTGTGCTACAGTGGTTCCCTCCGTCCTTCCCTCCCTGGTGTTTTACAGATAACCCCTCTCTCTCTTGTGGGTAAGGGTTAGGGTGGTGTGGGGGTAACTCATCTGAGGGACAGGGTAGATGAGGAGGGGGTAACTCAGTAGAGACACTCAAGATGAATGAGACATGGGGTAACTCACCTGAGGCAAATTCAAATTCAGATTTCAGAAGTCTAATCTCTAGGGAACAGGGACCCCATTCACAAAAGGGTGAGGTGCCTGCATTATAATAGTACCAGTTTCACTTGGCTTCGCGCATATAGGCATCAGGTAACAAATTTTGTGTTTGACCGTTCTAACCTTTCTAACTTTCGTCCTGTTGCTTTGACCTCTACTGTTTCCAAAGTCTTTGAATCCTTCTTCTTGAATCTCACAGCCTTCTCTCTGGGCACCAGTATGGCTTCCGCAAGGCGAGATCCACTGGTGATATCCTTTCCTTTCACCCCTAAAAGATATTTAGGAATCCTATGTAGTTGCCCTTGATGCATGTATATCCAGAGCTTTTGACAGGGTGTGGCCTCTTCTCTTAAGCTCGTCTCTGTTGGCTTCCCTCCCTCACTTTTTTCCCTCATATTTAGCTTCCTCTCTGGCTGATCTATCTCTGTGGTTGTTGATGGATCGGCCTCTCCCTTTTTCTACATCAATAGTGGGGTCCCTCAAGGTTCTGTCCTGTCTGCTACACTTTATCCCCCTTTTTTTTTCTTTATCAGCGATTTCCTTTCTCCTCCGAATAACCAAATGCTCTCATGTGCTGATCACTGCATTTCACACCTTTCAAATCTGCTTTTTCTTCTCTCACTCGATCTGCATCTCATCTCGACACAATATCCTCATTAAACTCAGAATTAGACAGGATGTTCGAGAGGGATTGACGAAATTTAGTTAAGTTTAAAGCCTCGAAGACCCAATTTATACCCATCTCTCAATCGAAAATTCCTCACAACTTTCTCCTTTGACGAATCTGTATTTCCACCTCTTGACTCAATGAACATAATTGGTATTACTGCAACATCCACACTGTTTTGTAAACCTCACATTACGGAAATAGATATGTCTGCTCTTAAGAAACCGGGAGTGTTGTTTAGGTGTAGAAATGTGTATTCTCCCGAACAATTGATCCGTCCTTGTATGGAGTATTACTCTCGCATCTAGGGTGTTTCTAGCTCTGCATCCTTACATGACAGAGCTGTGTCGAAAGCGGTCCGACTTATCAGTTCTCCCAAGCTAACTTCAAAACTTAACCCTTAACTGCGATATAGTTCATTTTCCCTCTGCTGTCGGTATTATTTCGGTTTTTGCTCCCGAAAACTGGCTGCTTGTATACCCCCACCATTAGCTAGACCACACAATACTCTGCAAACTACTGCGTCACATGATTATTGTGTGACCATTGGTAACTCTTGAGTGGGCCGCTTTCATAACTGTTTCTTTCTTTACACCTCGAAGTTTTGGAACTCTCTGCCCTCTTATGTCTTTCCCTATAACTATGGCCTTGCACTTTATAAAAACAGGTTTTTGTACTTCCTCCAAATTTCGGCAATACTCTTCCTTGTCTCTACTTTCTTTCATTAACCTTTTTATATTCCAATTAAGACCCGGCCTTGATGTGGACTTTTGTTCGTGACAGGAGCCTCTAAGAAAACCTTGTCCACTTCCTTCTAAGATGTCCCCATGCATAACGCTTCCTTGACGCCTGCTGGATCACCACTCCACGACCCCCTGACGGAAAAAAGTTCAAATGTTAACAACCTCACTTATCATATATTATATCATATCATACCATATCATATCATATCATCATATCGCATCATATCATATCATATCATATCTTCTCTTAGTCAGAGCTTAATATGTTATTACAATAATGAATGTATTGATAAAGTCTACCCTTTTCCTCTTAGTTTTAATCTAGCTACAATAACATCATCTCGCCTATTCTCTCCATATGTATGATATCCTACACCTCTGTCTATTTCATCACACCCTTTTTATACTCCTACGGTTTTCTCTAATTTTATCAATTGTCCAGTTATGTCTAGGTACATGATTTTTTTCCTTCATACCTCGTTCATTGTTCTTTGTGCCTTAGTATTTCAGTGTTGTACTTGGTTAGGATTATTACACCTCGCTGGTTCTTCCTTCTTTCCACATAGATTTTGCTATAACCCTTAATCCTAGAATTACAATCATCATGTACAGTTCACTGCCAAAGTATTACATATTTAGTAATTACAAAATGTCTTTTTCCTTATTCTATTATCGTTCCATGTAATTACCTTTAAAATCCAATTACCAACAGTATCTAAAGTATTATCCTGATCCATCGTCTAAGGTTCCTGGTTTAGAGCCACTATTATGGTCATTATCTGTACCATTAACGTTCTGTGGCCCCATTTCATTACGATTCCCAGACGTATCCATGGTTCCAAGAGACGCCCGAATGTCCTTAGTCTTCATCACATCCATAAATTCACTAAGAAAAGTCTCCAGTTTACCAACTCGCTTATCTATTTGGAACTTATTTCTGTTAGGTTTTGCATCCTAACTGAACCTGTGTCTGCTCTAATCTTGAAGCTTAAGTTGCCCTTCAAGGATGTCCCGAGTACAATGGAGACGGGTAACTATTTTCCTCTCCTTACAACTCGATTGAACCTTAGCTAAAGTTTCTTTCCGTTTACAGCTCATTTCACCACTTATTTTGTTTTTTCTTGCCAATAATATTTTCCCCAGTAAGGGAAACTGAGTGTCACTAACCATACTTGGTGCCTTATCCTGGATGACGGCTGTAGGTGGTGGTGTCGAGAAGCCCATCTGAGTCTCTTGGGGCACGCTGGTGACCAGGCGCTGTGAGTCCCTTTACAATTCAGACATTAAGAAGGAAACCCACAACCTTGGTCAATCATCTGCCTGCACAAAGCCACACTTGGCGGAAGAGTCAGACTGCGAAAACCTGTACACCAAACACTTTACAAATGCCACAAAAAGTTGACCCCTCAATAAAGTGTTCCACCTTGCAAGAGGAACAGCCAGGAATGTAGAGCTTATCCGAGAACTGTCCCTCCCAGAAAGCGATGACTTGATTCTTTTCTCTCACAAAGACCACATGTCTGTTGGCCCAGGTGACAGGAGCATCGTCATCCACCAGATCAATCGGAATCTAAGGAAGAAAGCTATTCCTAATCACTTTTGGCCTTCATCACATCTTCAAGCAGATGGAGTTCGACAAACTCACCCTTCTCTGGGTGTCCTACCTCCAAGGCCATTGATACCATATCTGGGTCCCTCGCGATATCGATAATTGTTCTCCCAGTGTCGCATGAAGAAGTCAGCATTCCAAGCTCCCCTGCTGCATGGCTTTCGGGAACCGTCGTAGTCTTTACCAGTCATAGTGTGACGTGGTACCTTCATCGGCCACATCAGCACCATAGATGTTGCCACACACGTGTTTCCCAACCGCAGCCAAGGTAGACTGCACATCCTCTCTGACCGCCTTTTTCCATCTCGCGTACCATTTTTGTAGCGTCCAACCGGAGACTTTCAGTTTTATATCAAGCTCAACCATCCCAGAAGAAGGTCAGCCTCTCTTAGAAGGATCAAGTTTGGGACTGAGGTTAGTGACTGGCACCTCGAAGCCAAGTTCACTTACCCTCAGAGTTTCGGGAAGCACTTACGGTTTGCCTATACCTCCAGGGCAGACAGGATGGGTTTGTCCAGCTGCTACATCACGTGCGGAACTGATGGCCATTAAAATTATCGGAACAGTGGCAACCGTAGAGAAACAGTACGACAAATTTTAAGGTAAACTACTACTTCGTATACGCTCCAGATTTCTGAAATGAAAGCGGACTGCTTCGAGTCTCCTCTTGCCGAATCCGCGGGTGTTGTCAACATTCTACCTGAGGTACTTGGGGTTATTTAGCTGAGGCGCTGAGAGTAATAATGTAACTCAACTAGGGCCCTTAAAATGAACGAGGAAAGGGTAATTCAAATGAAGATATTAGGGTAAATGACGAAGGGGTAACTCAACTGAGAGACTTGAGGTAATTGATTAAGAGGTAACTCACCGGAGCGTTTTATGGTAGACGATGGAGGAGGTAACTCAGTTAAGGCTAGCTACAGTGCATAACTGAAGGGCTCTTGCTTCATAATGCTACACACTAGTGCCGTAAAGTCACAATACAGTATTAGTCTCAGTATGAAACATTCATTCTGATCTAAGTTCACGATATTCACAAAACGTTTCCTGTACAAACGAACCCAAGATATGACTGCCAAATAAAAACTCAGAAAATTTACCATTGACGCTTCATAATTCTTTAGTTCTTCAGTCTCCAGTTGCTTTATGATTTGCTTCACACCTGATTACCACTCTCTTTTGCTTAAAGTTTTCCATCTTCTATCCCCTGTTGACAGTAGTTAATGGGCAAATAGGCCGGATAATGACTGTCATGCTTTTAACATGGCTATATATATATTTTTTTTTCTAGCAATATGCGCGTCACACTGAGATCTACTTTGAGGTGTAGGTTTTTAAGTTTCTTTATGCAAGTTTAAGTTACTTGCTGTATCCTGTTAGATAGTGGTTTCTTTAGGCATATTTTTGCGCTATATTTTAGAGAATAGGTAGTTCTTTATTTCATTGTCTCACCAGTTTAGTTTAGTTCTGGAAAATCACTGTCTGCAATATACTGACCCACATGTTCTGTCTCCTACTTTGATTCTTTGATTGTCCCTCTGAACCTTTTCCAAGTCCACATCACGGAGGTAAAATATGTAAATTACTAGAATAGGCTAAAGTTAAAAAGCTGTGCTCACTACAACGTATTTGCAAGAAATACTGGAAATACCGGAAGGCATAGCCTCTGACCTGCACAGGGAAATAATTCCCTGCTGGAATGTCAAACAGGGAAGAATGTGCGAGTGAAATCCACTGTAGAGCAGAGATGCTGCACGATACATTAGGCGGAGTAGCATAAACGTCAGGGGCTCACACCCTTTGGGATTTGCCACTCAGAAGATATTTGGAATCCTTTGAGAAGCCCCTGGATATTTTTTGTTATCTATTTTTGAAAAGGAATGGTTCACTCTCTTCCCAGGTTTCCAACCGTGATGCGCAACAAGGACTACGTGGACTTCTGGAACATCAAACTGGCTAGTAAACCAGACCATCCCCCTCACCAAAGAAGTATGCACGAACACATGGGGATGTGTGAATAAAAGCGAACCTCCGAAATCATCGAAAAATATGGTTTGGGTGTAGGGGCAACAACATTGGGTATATATGGGTTCCATAATACGCTGGTGATTCCTCGCGTGATGCCCAAGACGTAGAAGCTAGGTTTAAACTTGTTTTTAATAACCTTGATGTTAGACTACATCTAGGTATCTGGGTCTCTGCAGCCAAGACTATTTTCTTGATAAGCTTTGAGACAAAATATAGAAAGAAAGATATTAGAGGACTGAAACAGTGAGATTACAAGCAAGAAAAGTCAGTCGCCTCTGTAGATGCGTGAGGTCCGTTTATGGAAAACATAAACGTGCAACTAGAGCATGTGACGCACTGTCAGTAACGGCTGGGATAAGTTATCCATACCTCAAGCAAGTTGCTCATCAGGACCAACCAGACCCTCTTTGAACCTGCGTGCTGCAGCTTTCAACAGCTTGATTGACCAACGACCCAGTCCAGCAACATAGGCCAAGCCCGAGCAGTGGGTGTAGAAGACCCCCGAAGACTTCAAGCATTCGTATTCTAACTGCATAACGTGTTAGATCTGATCTTTCCTCGAATCATGAAGCTAGTTTATTTAGACACTTAAAGACATTCTGCTTGTTCATTTGGCATCGGCAAGGTAATACTTATACCATAAGACACAAAGTAGTCGACAATGGTATTAAAATCCAAAGTGAGATGGTATGAATAAAGTGCCTGGTTATGTAAAATATTACCCAAAGTTTTGTACTTTGGAATTTAAAGTATTTCACGCCTTGCCAGACTATATGCTGTACATGTTCGTATGACTGACTGCAGATTCAGTGTGCAACTTTGAGTATTGAATAAGATGTAAATATTTTTACAAGGCGATAACTGAATTTACAGATACTGTATATTTGTTCCCATACCATGGTCATGTCATATGATCCTAAGTAAATTTCACCTCGTCGTGTTTGCTTAGTTAATTCCTGTTAATCATACAAGAAGTTTTGGTTCTCAACTTACATTTGGAAATAACATCCTACTGGCACGACAGGCGTGGAAGACTTTGTAAAATTCTATCTCTGAAATCCAAAGATATGTTGTGTACTAAAAGAGAGAACACATTAAACACCTGGGGCCCGACTCTTTGGCCTCTTGTTTGCTATCATTAGAAACATGGGATGCACAGTAGAGAAGTTTAAGAATGCAGTAGACAAGTACCTACAAAGTGTACTACACCAACCAGGCTTAGAGGGTTATGTGAGCATGCGGGCTGCGACTTCCAACAGCTTGGTCAACTAACGACCCAACCCAACATCCTGGGCAGAGCCCGGGCTGTGGGGATACAAGATCCTCAAAGACTTCACCAGATATTCACCAGGTATGCCTACAGGTGCACTATTTTCTTAAACAGATATGTATTGGTATGTTCTCCAATGTGATCTTTTACATCTACGTGAGCCTAATCAATTTTCTAGTACGTAGTGATTTTATATATTCATCATTCGCACTGTTACATTTTGTAAACTTTGTTAAGATGTATAACCAGTCGTCCTGCGTGATGAAGTGATAAAGGGGAAAAGCCAGCCATCCCTTTGATAATCTATGTTAACAATCAAGGAGCTTAAGACATCCAAATTATTCAATAAGAAAAAGTGTACCTCTTACGTCCTGTATAGAACCTGACCTTAAATTTTCTCGACCAGTTTAAGGCGCTGTTTTTGAAACTTTAAACTCAAAGTTTGTGACTTTAAGATGTGTGCTTTTATATTTTGGAGACGCAGTTTGCAGCAGTTTAGGAATTGGGGCGAAGCGTGTGGCGACTCTGTAAAAGGTCTTGTACCCTCCAGCCGAAATTACTGTCCCATGCTATTCTTGCCTTTCGAGGTGAGCAACATAGCTGAGCTGGATACTGAGCAGAGAATACATCACTCCCTTTTGAAAAACTCCTGAGAACGGTTGAAAAGACGGAGACTGATATCTCAGAGTGGAGACAGGAGATATATATCAGAGACTGTATTCCCGAGAGCGAAGACAGGAGAGATATATCACAATTTTCACTTGCGAAATCCAGGAAGGTATGGTCCCTAGTTTCACTTACTGAAAGACTCCGTGAAATGCTGCCTCGCCCGGCATGTGCAGAGGTATTACATACACGCAGCGCTGGATCACTCATGAGGTTCCACATGCGCACAGTATTGGATCACCCGTCAGATGTAGGGGTGCCACATGCACAGTACTACATCACCCATTACGTGTAGAGAGGCCACATATACTGTACAACTGTAAAATACTGTAAACATGTGGGGCCTGAAACTCTTTCAAACCATCCAAACCTTCAAATATGAGACACATTGTAGGCCAACTGGTGGATAAGTGATAAAAACACCACTGAATAAATCAAATGTACCTCATAACCTGGAGTGTCGGACTGTGATGGATGCGTAGCCCATAGACAACCTGACTGGACGAAGGACCAGTGATGCAATTTGGTCCCAGGTTAAAATATGGGTAAGAAAAAACCTGCAAAATCAATGTAAAGAATTATTTTAACGTACCTGATATGTCCTGTTTGTCACTGGAGAAGGTTCCGCATCGTCAAAGAGAAACCGAAGACGTACATATGTAATTTCATTCCAATAAGTCCCCCCACACCTTTTCAGTGATCTCTTCAAACTATTTCCCATATCGAATATTTACGCCTGTAAGCCGCACCACACACGTGGCTGTGACCTGCAAACTACCCTACACACCTGTAAGGTCTCACGTTTACAAGATCCCTTACATACCTATCGTTTTCACACCTGCAAGACAACTTATACACACACCTTCAAGTCATCTCACTTGAAAGCCAACCCAGACACCTATCAGTTTTCACACCTGTAAACCAATCCACCCCCACACAAGTTGTCTGGTTGCCCGAGTGTGCTATGCCTCCTCAGGTGGGTCTACGACCAAGCCTCCTTAGTATGAATCTGGTTTACCAGGCTGTGCGATTCAGCATTTCGTATATTCATATATGCATATACAGTTATAATTTTGATTGACCTGCACTTCACACACGTGAATAGATCCCAGTTATACACATATGTCAAGTTCACATACACGTAAGTTAATTAAGCTCATCCACTCTTGCTTTCTTCTCTCTCATGCATGTTGCCCTCAGCACATACAGGCATTATACACATAATAGCGGATAATAGCCTTCCTGACGCCCTCCGTGGTGTATTGGTTAGCATCATTGTCCTTGAGTCAGCACGGGATTCGCCAGGGTCGGAATCGCATGAGCTCGAATCTTGGACAATGTAGTCGGCCCACGCTCATCCCAGGTGTTCATTCTCCCTTCGGGGCTGGACGTTAAATGGGTTTCTAGCTTAGGCTAGGGATTTTGTAAGTTTGTGTGTGTGTGTGTGTACACATGGAAAATTCATGGCCACATATACAAGGTTAAAAGGCGGGGCAACACGAGTGTAAAACTCTCTCCCCGTAACACATGAATAGTAATCACACACACACACACACACACACACACACACACACACACACACACACACACACACAGAGGCACACGCACACTCACACACACACACTGGAGCCCCACCCTCGTCACTCAGACGTAAGCCTCCACTCACCAGGCCATCTAAGTACCTACCACCAAGGGGTTTAAAGGAGACTTGGCATTTTTTTTTTTTTTCTGTTTTTAATCCCGGCGAACAGTTAGGCTGGTGAGGGTGTCCCCCCCCCCTCCTCCCTAACTCCGCCCTCTGTCTCCTCTTTCTCTTTGTGTGGCTGCTGCCTCGTCCATCCATCCATCTTCTCGCCCACAACTCTGCGTTCGCTCTCATCCTTCGCCCTTTCTTTCCGATCTCTTCCGCAACTCTCTCTCTCCTCTCCACCAGGCTTTCAGGTTTCCTTCACCCTTCGCTATCTCATCTTCTTCCTCCATCATCTTCCCTCGGCATCTATTTTTCCTCATCTTCATCTCTTCTTTATCAGATCACCCGCTTCGGCTCTCCTCTCTCGCTTTTCTTCATGTTTCTTTTCTACATTCATCTCCTCTTGGCTCTCATATCAAGTTCTCCATCTCTCCCAGTTTTTCTGTCTCTTTCCTCTTCCTCTCTTCCCTCTTCATCGTCCAGCTCCTCCTCCTCTCTCATCTCACTTCCTCCCTTTATTGCCTCATTTTCATAACAGCTTGCCCTCCCCCTTTCTCTTTGCATCTCCTTCTTCAAGTCTCCCTTCTTCCACCTCATCCGAACCCACGCCATCCTCTCCACTTTTCGTTGCCTCTCGCCTCTTCGGACCTTCCCTCCCCCATACCGGTAAAGCTCGCTTGCAGTAGGAAAATGAAACAAGAAATTGCAGCTGGAGTCCTCGTCATTTTATGGACCATCAGCGCATTCGGTCCGGCAGCCGAGGATCACAGCCCGCCCCGTCGTGATCAAGGTATCAACGATGGACACTTGGGATCTTCCCAGGAGCTTCACTGGTTAGACTGGATCGCTCACACCCTCAGAAGTCCCCGAAACCTGTTCGGATATAATTACTTGTTTAAAGAGCTGTCATTTTTCTTGGGGTTGTTGTGCGACCTGTCGAGCAGGTCTTGGTTCGGGAGGACCTGGAGTGTGTGTGAGAGACCACTCTCAGGCTACCGACCAGCTCGGTGAGAGGGAATAATTTAGTCCCAGTTTCCCCTCTCCCTCGCCGGCCTGTCAATGTATTCTCGAGGGGGCCTCGTAACATGTTCGAAAATACACCTGTTTAGATTAGCATGTTGAACGTGCACGTTACAGACTTGTACACTGGAGCTGAAATGGAGTAGGGAATATAGAAAATAATTGTTTTGATGTCAGGAGTCCACGCCTGTCCAGCCTACTACCGGGAACATAAGGAAACACCACAGGTCCCCTCGGGTCTCCTGTTCATAAGGCATGTGGACGGCTCCCTCCAAGATGTACCCGACCATCCACGTTGCTCAGCACATGATAAATGAAAAACTGCAGCAACAACAACAGCCTTTGCAGCCCAAGGCCTCACCAGGACAGCTAGTCGTAATTTGAGCCTTTGGTGTTACGTAGACAGCCTCAGAATCTAGAATAACTTGAACGTAGCTTAGGTTATGCTTACCACTCCAAGACAGCAAGTCGTCTCCATCACACTCAGTCTGTCTTCCTTATCAATTTATAGCATGTATATGTCACTCCAGAATCGGACATGTTGGACCGATCAGTCGCACTTCATAGTGGCAACAGTTGATCAGCTATGCTGCCTGACGCCAGCAGCGCATCGACTGTGATATGCTAACAATAGATGCTAACCATTCTAAAATCAACTTACTTGATTTTATTTTCATGTAGGCAACAATATGTTCACACGGAAAATAGCTGGAGTTCAAGGACCACATTAGGGAAAACAAGATCTGATAATGCTGGAGTAGTGGAGACAAAACTTATGAAAGAGATAAGATCTGACTTCATCTTTGTGGAGTGATACATGAAAGCAAGGAGGAAGAGAGAAGATAAAGGAGGAGGGGAAGTGGCCATCTTGATATTGAACGATATTCGATTCTAGTAAAACTGTTAGATGGTCTATCCAGACATGACATAATGAGTAACGTAATCGTAGGAATGCATACATAGTTGTGCTGATAATTTATAATCCTCCAAAGAATTTTAATGATCCAGAACAAAAGTGTAAGAGTAACGATAATCAGAATGTTGGAGGAAACAGTGAGACATGCATTTCTCATAGATGATCAGGTTTTAGTCACTGGAAAATTTGAATAGAAAGAGACAGGTTAGGAGAATCTATATTCTGGAGATAGAGTCGTGGGCACAGGTTCTACAAGTGTGTACAGAAAAATTCTTATGTCAGCATGCCATCAGGTTCACTAGAAATAGATGGGCCGATATACAGTCAGTAAAAAAAATCTTCCCTCATGCATAGTAGCATGCACATAGGGCTGGCTGATAAAGTGGCACGTAGCTTAAGCTGGGGTGTCTGTGTGTGTGTATAAAGCAGTAAAGACATGGTATATATATACAAGGTTAAGAAACGAGGCAACACGACTGTAAAAATCTCATCTCATAGCACACTATTATTAATCACAAATGATCACAGAAATAAATGAGTTTCATCTTGAACGAGCTCCATGACCTTAACTTGAACGAACGCAGAAGAGCAACTGCTTACTTCTAAGAGATGATGGCTGGGAAGATTTTACGAAGTTTCAAGAGAAGATGCAAGTCAGCGACGGCTCTTCAGAGCACTTACACCCTTGAGACTGGAATGCTGTCATGTGCTACTGTCGCCCCTTGAAGGCAGGCGACGAAATTATCGACCTGGAGAATGTGCAAAGATTACCCACAGTCGCAATGACTCAAAAAGTCAAAATGAGTAGGAACAAGTAAAATCACTCTTGACTCCAATTACGGAGCGCAGGTGGAAGTGAAAAGATGAAGTACGCTTGAGATATCTTAGAAGGTCCTGTTCTCAACCTACTCTCAAAAGTCCCTTTATGTTGGCCTCAGAGATATGGAAGACTGATATACGACCATTGATATCCATGGGCGCTGTACGTATATTAAAAAAAAAAAAGCTGAACCTGGAACCCGGAGCTGGTTAGCTCTTGACATGAAAATACAAAATATAATAGACAAAAGAGTGGAGACTAGGAAAACTCACAGGATAAAATCATCTACAAAGTGTACCAGTCGAGCTGGGATGTGGAGGACACCCAAGGCCTGAGGGCCACCGGCTTTAAACAGCGTGACTGAACAGATGATTTCACTAGTAACGTCGGCTGCAGTTTAATTATGCACCCCGCGCTGACCCCTTGCACAAAAATGTAGCTTGGTCCCCGAGTGAGCTGTAGAGAGGTAGAGACGAACCTCGGGGAATCAAGGTGAGATGTAAGGCAGAGGAATCCCTCATCTCACTGATACCGTCAGTTGGCCTTCATACATCAGTTTCTGACTCACATCAACAGTTGTTCGGCCGTAAAGTCATGTGTCGCCATCATTTCGAGCGCACTGACGAGCATGCCTGACTTCACCCCAACTTGCCTTGCCTGGAACTTCAATTACTTGTATGTAACGTAGAATCTCTCTGTAGGTTGGCATTGCGGAGCAGCACGTTTTCCATTAGTACATTGTACGTCTACTGTATCCAGCATATGCAAAACAGGTGCTCAACTAGAACAAAATGGCCACCAGACTCTTGATTGCGTTTATGGAAGGGTCTAGCAAGAGAAATTCTCTTAAAAGACGAAATAAGAGAAAGTAAAGTCACCGTCTATGTTATGGAAAAGATTCTATGAATGGAGTCGTACTGAGCTTTGCACAGTATAGAGTAGCAGCACTGATCCATGGTTCAGGCTTCTGCCATATACAGGTCAGTAGACAATGCTGGGCCAACCACAACATGCAGCAGAGGAATTTCCCTGGAAAAACACTGGTTCCAGTCTCCATACGTATCCGACAATGTGCTCGCATTGTTATTAAAGCAGACAGTATAACAGAGGGAAACTGGGTTGCTAAAGTCGTTCAAAAGGATTTCAAAGAATTCTGTCTCTGCTTTTCTCATGGATTTATACATTTTTCAGATGCAGGTCACGCCGGTTTAAACCAGCGCTTAGCTGCTGTGACAGAGCCTTGATAATCTGATGGTACGATAGTTATTTGTAGACTTGCTACCTGAGGGCAGACTTTTGTCCAATGACCCTAGCACCTCCTCTTGCCCTTAAACTCGACGGTACGGTCCTTGGGCTTGACGGTATGATCCATGGGTATGGTGGCATGACTCCGGTCTTCAAAAGTCAGGTTAGAGGCCAGGCCGGTGATACTGAAGGGTCGTGCTCTTAGGCTCAAGGGATCAAGGCACATCTGTCAATAATGATATGGCAGCCAAGCCATTGTGTGAAGACTATAATAGCTTAAGTTTGGTGCTGATGCACATCGCCCCACCCCACAAAAGGGGAAGCCAAACAGTCCCACATGACTATCGAGTTCAGTTTTAATACTTTATTCCTTGATAGAGGAATCGGGATCTTAGTGCTGTCGCTAGGTACCCCTCTTGACTATCGAACAGCAACACTGACGTGACTATCGACCAATAGCAGTGACATAGTACATTATGAAAATTTGACTCTTTTGTCATTCTTCTCCCAATATATGTGGGTACTGACTCATCAAGTGATGTGTGTTTGTGTGTGTGTGTGTGTGTGTGTGTGTGTGTGTAATGGATACATGCGTCTCTCAGCCCACCTCAGGACTTACCACATACTTAGCTATATCGGCATAACTCGATGTGCTAAGTTTGTCGTGTGCCTATAATGTCTTCCCCATGCTTTAGAATGCGAACCAGAGGCTCAGGTTCGAACACTGGATAGATCAGTAGGTTCATAGACTAATCCAGCTGTTCATTCTCCTCTCAGGGCTGGTTCATGGATAGGTACCTGGCGTGGGCTGGTGCATTACATATGACAGCTATTTCTGGCGCTACCTCGCTAACGAGGGACACAGCGATCAAGTGACTGGGGCACACATTTAACCCTGCCATGTCGACTACCATGAAAAATTGATTATGTGCTGCTACCGTCACTTGTGTCATGAAGGACTGTCCATTGTGGTGCCTCTGCTGTGTCCCACCCTTCACGTGTGTCACTGGCAGTTCCGCTTCCGTACAGGAGACGCGATACATATGTGATCACCTTACTTTCTTTAACTTTATTCTCTTCCCCTTCCGTATGCCTCATTCCCTCCGTCCTCATTTTCATTTCCACTCATAACATGCCGCGTTTTGAAAGGTGCGATCAGCCTTGTTTTTTCTTCGTTGCGACCTTTAAGTGTCTTAAGAGAATGTACAACAGATGACGGATACCTTTCAAGATATCCAGCACACACACACACACACACACACACACACACACACACACACACACACACACACACACACACAAGAAGGAACGGTGATACACCATTATAATTTAAACTGTACCTGTACAGTAGCATGAAAAATTGAAAATGTTAGATACGATATATTGGAAAGGAGATCATCTGAAGCGTGAGACTGGATTCGTGGTTCATGGAGACATAAGATCAAAGAGGGAACCACACTGAAAGAGGAGATAAAGTTGTGGAGATTACACAGAGTTAAACTGTTTCTTTAACAACATAAATTAGGAAATCGAGTTCAGTAGCCCTATTGTATTTCACAGTTACTAAATGTTCTGTGAAATTTAGAGTAAGACCACGTATATCTGTAGCTGCAAATAGTGAGGATGAATTACAAAGGAAAGAGCTATAGTTTAGTTAGACATGTCAAATAGCCTCTCTTTGGCTGTTTGACTTGTCTCACTGAACGGGATAGAATGAATTGTGTTGTGATTCGTCCGAAAACGGCGGAATGACCTTGTTTAGGGGTATAACCACTCATTCCTGCCAATTTTCCTCTTCATACTTCTACAAAGTACTTTATTTGAAGATGTAATTTTCAAAAGATCTCGCAAATCGCCTTTCCATGGAGATAGATTTTGTTCCATCAGTGGTCCAGCGGAGCGCTGTCTTGCAGTTCTTAGCAGCCTTGGTTCGCCACTTGGGTGCGCAGTGTTAAAATTGTTTGGATTGATTTATATAGGAACATTTCATGTTCATATCCAGTATCAAACTGAAAATTAAACAAATTGATGAATAGCTTCACGCCTTCTCAACATTTAGGTCTATTCTTTGAAATTTTTGGAATGTTTAGTGTTATCTGAAGTATATTTTGAATGCCCAAGTTTATCAAGGATTTAAGTTTTATCTGCAGCTTCATAGAAGTATCGATGAATTGATTAGATAAACATATGTTTTGTTAATAAAGTGTGGGTGAGTTGATGAGTGAGGGATGTGGGTTATCTACTTCAGCTCGTTAAAAGGAACTACCAAGGTTATATATCCTGCTGACCTGTGTCCGTGTTCAGGGCACGGCTCTCCGGGAAGGACTAATTCAAGGACATTCGTTTACTTTTAAAAGGAATCTTATGTTTTCTTAGTTGTTTACTTACCGGTAGTGAGACGTATCCCCAAAGGGAGAGCTGCTCCACCCCGAAGCCTTTGGTAAATGAACATAGGGAGGGAATGCTGCCTCATCCCCAGGAAATTATTGGGACACAAAGAGAAAGACTGCACACACACACACACACACACACACACACACACACACACACACACACACACACACACACACACTACTCTCCCTCCCCCATTTTTTTTCCCAGGCTTTCTCTCCCTTTTGTCTTTCCCTCCCTCTCCCTGGGTTCCCCTCTCTTTCCTTCCCCTCCTCCGGGCTCCCCTCCCGTGCAACACACTCCAGGTAAACCCCGGGCCGGACTCATGAACGCTGCAGGCTCTTCAAAGGTCCAGAAGATCAAAAGAACTTCCCCCTTGTCCAGCGCCGGCCTGAGAGAGCTGACAGCCCCTCGTCCGCCGGCGTCAGTGTTTCGTGTTTCTTCCATTCTTAGTTACACCTCCACTCGCCGCTGTCTTCAGTGGGTGGCCAGTGCCTTAGGTTTTAGGGAAGTACCCTTCCTGCTTTCCTTCAAATCCCCGCAAGTCGTTCTTCGTTTCTCGACCTGTAAGATTTAAAGCCGTGCCACAATATTTGATATGTTTTCATAATCACTGGAGGTATTCTAAAATTTAGGCCAGAGGAATTAATTTATAATTTCGTGTCCGACTTTCGTCCGTCTGCGGTGGGAATATAAGGGTGAAATTTCACTACAGACCCTCGACCCTTTTACATTAGAGAATATAGATCAAAGCTCATTTTAAATGAGTTCAAGATAAAAAAATAACAGGCTAAAAAGGAGGGCTCGGGAGATTTTAATGGCTTTGTTTACACAGGGGTTTTAGCTTTAACATTTTTGAAAGCATTGTAAATGACAATGATGGTACCTTCCACAATGGGGGCTCTTTAGGTGCCAGTGCCGCCATCTCTCAAAAGGAAGACGAACTGCAAGTGTGTAAACATCGGGAGATAAACCTTCGTCTGCAGATGTTGAATCTTCCATACGGAAGGAAGGAAGCAGGACTGTGAGATCTGAGATTACGACCCAGCTTAGTCGCCCAGGGTTAATCATGTGTGTGTGTGTGTGTGTGTGTGTGTGTGTGTGTGTGTGTGTGTGTGTGTGTGTGTGTGTGTGTGTGTGTGTGTGTCTGTGTCTGTGTGTCTGTCTGTGTGTGCTCAAACTGTATCCTACGTAGCTAAGACTGATGCTGGTAGCTGTTTTGACATGGGTTGAGGTGGCGTTGTGGCCATCTACGACTGACTAAAGCTTCTGTGATGTTGCTGGTACCTTTCTTTATGTGGTTAATGAGTCTCGGTGAATTTAGTAGATGTAAGATGTTTATTAATTGGAGATTTTTCATGTCATCGATGCCTTCTAGGGAGATGTTTGGAGATGCTCAAACATGGTGTACAGTAGTCATGGAAGATTTTTCTTTCTCTTCTTCTCCGTTAGTCGAAAGCCAGCGTGTCGAGGATGAGGAAATACACTTGGCTGAGGATGTCCTGTACTGAGGCGAGATAGCAACACCTGTAGGAGTGTTCTGCCAGCGTCAGGAGCTTCTACACTACCCAAGGTCGACACTAGGCAAACTTTAGTAGGAATTTGCTTACGAAAATCCTGTCCTGTACCGTTGTTGTGTGACTTATCTTCCTGCAAACTTACTGATCACTCTTGGGTCCATCTTGTGAAGCCCTTAAGCACGACGGTTGACTCACTGAGCACGACAGTATGATCCTTGAGCACGACAAGTCACTCCATGAGCATAATGGAATGGTCCTTGAGTATGACGGTTCAGTCCTTGAGCAGGACGGTATACTTCTTGAGCACGATGCTATGTTCCATGAGCACGACGGTATGATTCCTGAGCACGGCGGTATAATCCTTGAACGCAACGGTATGATCCTTGATGTGAACTTAGTGCACGATGGTATTGGTCCTTGAGCACCCCGGTATGATCTTTGAGCACGACGGTATAATCCTCGAGCACAGTGGTACTGTCCTTGGATAGGATGGTTTAGCCTTTGACCTGACCTTTAAGGGTCAAATCAAAGGCCAGGCAATAATACCCAAGAGTCTTCTTTACAATTCGGAACAGCTTTTCAGACCAGAAGAATCTGCTGCATCTAAAGAGGACTCCTGGTTTCTTATAAAAACAGACTTAGCTGGTTGTTTCATATGAAGTTTCCAAAATAGAAGCTAAGGTGATATCAAGTACCCGTATGTTGATTGTACTGAGTAACGAAATTTCGGAGCCATCAGATGAGCTGGTTGAGTTGTAAGGGGTTCTACAGAGAGGGAGAAATTGGAAGAAACTGGGTTATAAAGGCATTACGCGATGATAAGTTCCATGCCATCTACTGGGGATGCTTGCCTAGAATTATATTTACAGATGTAGTTATGACGAGACGAGACGAAGATGAAGATTAGGTGGGAAACACTATGCTGATTCTAACGTTTCGACGGAGTCTTGATCACAGAATGAATACAGAAGACTCCAGCTTATATGCGTGTCGTCGTCGGCCTTCACCTTCCCTCCCCTGGGTACTAGGTGTGACATTCCGAATGGTTGCGACCGGCGTTTAACCTTGCCGCCTCTGCCATGTTCCACCTGGCCTCCCCTGCCGTGTCTGACCTCGTCGTCTCCGTCAAGCTTGATTTCGCCGCCTCTGTCGCGGTGATCTGTCTTGCGGCTGCTCTTGCAAGGCACTCAAAACCCTCCCGGTAATTCACGTTTTCTTTTGTTTCTATGTAAGCCGCCTCAATCGTTTTTCTTACTTTTTAGAACTCTCCTTGCTTAGTATTTTCTTCCCACTCCAGTTCGGCAGGTGCCCTTTTTCCTCTGCATGCACCACCAGTGAGTTAAAGGTTCTGTAAATAAGACTCTGTCGAAACGTTAGAGTCTATAGAGTGTTTTCCACCCAATCTGTGTTTCTCTTACCCCACACATCACTAAAACGAGTATTGCCCACACTACCAAAAACAAGAACGATATGAAATGTGCATGGTGCGGAGTTTGAGACTTTTGAATTTAAATTTTTTTCAATTATTATTGATTAATGTATTATTATTTACCCTGTCCGCCAAATTCGAAATGTTATATCGGTGTGAGTTAAATCGAGGGATTACTGTGTGTGTATATATA
>JAYMFT010365354.1:0-22336 GCA_038088735.1 Panulirus argus
TATATATATATATATATATATATATGTGTGTGTGTGTGTGTGTGTGTGTATGTACCCACAGGTTGTCAAAAGGTTTTAAAATATCGCCCTTGGAATCTGGTCCAGTTTATGGTATGTGTCACCTACTGTGGCCGGGCCATTTGTAGCCATGATCTCATATATCGTGAGCCAGCGAGTCTCAGGTCTGTCTGGTTCCCAGCCACTGGAGCGCCACTTGAGGAATTATATAAACAGCCCGTGACGTCACACTCCTTTCCCTGAAGCAAGATTATTTTGATAATAATCCGAATTTTGAGGTGACGCAAGTGTCCATTATCCCATTGCCGATCGTCTTAACAAAGCGTAGGTCTTGCTACCGCCCTGGGCTGAGGCCGAGCCACTGGCGTATGTTTACGCCGTAGTTGTGCGAGGCGTAGTGAGTGGCCCGTATGGCACGGCCAGCGACCTCAAGTGGCTATCATTGGCTGTCATCCCTGACAATGTGGCCACAATGCGCCGCGTTACCGGCCTCTCCCAGCTGGACGCTGTTACTGCCCCCAGCTGGGGTGACCTTCTGGTGGGGAGGTGAGGCACTATAGACCTTACGGACACCACACAGGCAAAGTAACCAGGCACGATGGACTCCACCTGAGTCCCTCACATGTAATCTGCTCGGCCGGGCTGCCTTATATTGGCGTGAGATCATTGGCAATACTGACACGGACGTGTTATCAACCAGCCAGGGCCTGACTCACGTGTTCCCACGTAGAGCAAACACCTCCTGAACCAACCAGGGTTTGACTCATGTGTTCCCATGTAGAGCTAAACGCCTGCTGAGCAAACCAGAATCTGACTCACGTGTTCCCATCTAGAGCTAAACACCTGCTGAGCAAACCAAAGCCTGACTCACGTGTTCCCACGTAGAGCTAAACCTCTGCTGAGCCAACCAGGGCCAGACTCACGTATTCCCACGTAAAGCTAAGCACATGCTGAACCAACCAGGGCCTGACTCACGTGTTCCCACGGGAAGCTAAACACCTGCTGAACCAACTAGGGCTTGACTCACGTGCTCCCACGTAGAACTAAACACCTGCTGAACCACCAGGGTCTGACTCACGTGTTCCCACATAGAGCTAAAAAACCTGCTGAACCAACTAGGGCCTGACTCACGGGTTCCCACGTGCATCTAAAAACCTGCTGAACCAACTAGGGCCTGACTCACGTGTTCCCACGTAGAGCTAAAAAACCTGATGAACCAACTAGGGCCTGACTCACGGGTTCCCACGTGCATCTAAAAACCTGCTGAACCAACCAGGGCTTGACTCACGTGTTCCCACCTACAGCTAAGCACCTGATGAACCAACAAAGAGCTGACTCACGCGTTTCTTATATGAAGCTAAACGCCTCCTGAATAACTAGGGCCTGATTCACGTGTTCCAACGTAGAGCTAAACACATGCTGAACCAACAGGGGACTGACTCATGTGATCCCGCGTAGAGCAAACACCTGCTGAACCAACCAGGGCTTGACTCACGTGTTTCCACATGGAGCTAAACACCTGCTGAAACAACCAGGGCCTGGTTCATGTGTTCCCACGTAGAAGTAAACACCTGCTGAACCAACCAGGGCTTGACTCACGTGTTCCCACCCCACGTAGAAGTAAACACCTGCTAAACCAACTAGGTCTGACTCACTTATTTTCAGGTACAGCTAAACATCATCTAAACAAAAGGGGGCCTGACTCACGTGCTACCAAGTAGAGTTAAACACCTGCTGAACCAACCAGGGCCTGGCTCATATGTTCCTAGGCAGAGCTAAACACATGCTGAAAAAACAGTGCCTGACTCACGGGTTCCCACGTAGAGCTAAACAAGTGCCGAACCAACCAGGGTCTGACTAACGTGTTCACACGTGCAGCTAAACACCTGCTGAACCAACCAGGGCCTGACTCACGGGTTCCCACGTTGAGCTAAACAAATGCCGAACCAACCAGTGTCTGACTCACGTGCTCACACGAGCAGCTAAACACCTGCTGAACCAACCAGGGCCTGACTCACGGGTTCCCACGTAAAGCTAAACACCTGCTGAACCAAACCAATGCATGACTCATGTCTTCCCACATTCAGCTAAACACCTGCTGAACCAACCAGGGTCTGACTCACGTGTTCCTACGTAGAGCTAAACACCTGCTGAACTAATCAAGGCCTGACTTACGTGTTCCCAGTTGCAGTTGAACACCTGCTGAAACAACCAGAGATTGGTTCACGTGTTCCCATGTGCAGCTAAACACCTGCTGAACAACCAGGGCCTGACTCACGTGTTACCACGTAGAGCTAAACACCTGCTGAGCCAAAAGGGCCTGGCTCACTTGTTCCCACTGGAAGCTAAACACCTGCTGAACCAACCAGGGCCTGACTCACGTGTTCCCACGTGCAGCTAAATACCTGCTGAACAACTAGGGCTTGACTTACGTGTTCCCACGTAGAGCTAAACACCTGCTGAACCAACCAAGGCCTGACTCATATGTTCCCAAGGGAAGCTAAACACCTGCTGAACCAACCAAGGCCTGACTCATGTGCTCCCATATGCAGCTAAACACCTGCTGAACAACCAGTGGCTGACGCACGTGTTCTATTGAGCAGCTAAACACCTGCTGAACAATTAGGGCTAGACTTACGTTTACCACGTAGAGCTGACCACCTGCTGAACCAACCAGGGCCTGACTCACGTGTTCCCACGTGTACCTTGACGCCTAATGAACCAACGAGGGTCTGACTCATGTGTTTCCACATGGAGCAAACACCTGAACCAACCAGAGCCTGACTCACGTGTTCCCGCGTGCAGCTAAACACCTGATGAACCAACGAGGGTCTGACTCATGTGCTTCCACGTAGAAGTAAACACCAGCTGAACCAACCAAGGCCTGAGTCACATGTTTGCAGGCATGGTTAAACACCTGCTGAACCAACCAGGTCTGACTCACGTATTCTCAGGTACAACTAAACACGTTTTGAACCAAAGAGGGCCTGACTCACGTACTACCAAGTACAACTAAACACCTGCTGAATGAAACGGGGCCTGAGGCACGTGTTCCCATGAACAGCTAAATACCTGCTGAACCAACCAGTGCCTGACTCACGGGTTCCCACGTGGGGCTAAACACATGCCGAACAATCCAGGGTCTGACAAACGTGTTCACACGTGCAGCTAAACACCTGCTGAACCAACCGGGGCCTGACTCAAGAGGTCTCATGTAGATTTAAACACCTGCTGAATCAACTAGGACCTGAATCACGGGTTCCCATGTAAAGCTAAACACCTGCTGAACCATCCAGGGCCTGGCTGTCGTGCTCCCACTTGCAGCTGAACACCTGCTGAACCAACCAGGGTTTGACTCACGTGTTCCCACTTACAGCTAAACACCCGATGAGCCAACCAAGGCCTGACCACGTGTTCCCACGTTGACCAAAATACTTGTTGAACCAACCAGGGCCAAACTCACGCATAGCCACGTATAGCTAAACACCTGCTGAATCAAATAGGGCCTAACTCACGGGTTCCCACCTAGAGATAAACACCTGCTCAACCAACCAGGGCCCGACTCACGTGTTCCCACGTGCAGCTAAATACCTGCTGGACCAACTTGGGTCTGACTCATGTGTTCCCAGGTAGAGCTAACACCTGCTGGACCACCCAAGGCCTGACTCATATGTTTCCAGGCATAGTTAAACACCTGCTGAACCAACCAGGTCTGACTCACGTATTCTCAGGTCCAGCTAAATACCATCTGAACCAAAGAGGACCTGACTCACGTGCTACCAAGTGGAGTTAAACACCTGCTGAACCAACTAGGTCCTGAGTCACGTGTTTCCTCGTGCAGCTAAACTACTGCTGAACCAATCAGAGTCGAGCTCACATGTTCACACAGGTCAAAGCCAAGACAATGTCCCATGTACAACACTATCCTTTTGTACGATGCATTATACCTCACACTATCCTGTTGTACCATGCATCATATCGCACACTGTCCTGTTGTACCATGCATTATACCTCACACTATCCTGTAGCATCATGCATCAAACCACACTATCCTGTTGTACCACGCATTAAACCTTACACAATCCTGTTGTACCATGCATTATACCTCACACTATCCTGTTGTACAATGCATTATACCTCACACTATCCTGTTGTACCATGTATTATACCTTACACTATTGTGTTGTATCATGCATTGTACCTCACACTATCCTGTTGTACCACGCATTAAACCTTACACTATCCTGTTATACCATGCATTATACCTCACACTATCCTGTTGTACCATGCATTATACCTCACACAATCCTGTTGTACCATGCATTATACCTCACACTATCCTGTTTTATCATGCATTAAACCTCATACTATCCTGTTGTACCATGTAATGCACCTCAAAAAATCCCGTTGTACCATGCATTATACCTCACATTATCCTGTTGTACCATGCATTATACTTCACGCTATCCTGTTGTACCACGCATTAAACCTCACACTATCCTGCTGTACCATGCATTAAACATCACACTATCCTGTTGTACCACACATAAAACCTCACACTATCCCGCTGTACCATGCATTATACCACACTATCCTGTTTTACCAAGCATTAAACCTCACACTATCCTGTTTTACCATGCATTAAACCTCTTATTATCCAGTTGTACCATGCATTATAGCTCACACTATCCTGTTGTACCATGCATTATACCTCATACTATCCTGTTGCACGATGCATTATACCTCACATTATCCATATATACCATGCATTAAACATCACACTGTCCTGTTGTACCATGCATTATACCTCCCACTATCCTGTTGTACCATGCATTAAATCTCATACTATCCCGTTGTAATATGCATTATACCTCACACTATCCTGTTGTAATATGCATTATACCTCACACTATCCTGTTCTACCACGCATTAAACCTCACACAATCCTGCTGTACTATGCATTATGTCTCACACTATCCTGTTGTAGCATGCATTATAGCTCACACTATCCTGTTGTACCATGCATCATATCTCCCACTATCCTGTTGTACACTCTATCATACTTTACACTATCCTGTTGTACCATACATCAAACCTCACTCTATCCTGTTGTTCCACGCATTGAACCTCACACTATCCTGTTTTACCATGCATTAAACCTCTTATTATCCTTTTGTACCATGCATTATACCTCATACTATCCTGTTGTACCATGCATTATACCTCATACTATCCTCTTGTACGATGCATTATACCTCACACTATCCAGTTGTACCATGCATTAAACATTACACTGTCTTTTTGTACGATGCATTATACCTCACACTATCCAGTTGTACCATGCATTAAACCTCACACTGTCCTGTTGTACCATGCATTATACCTCACACTATCCTGTCGTACCATGCATTAAATATAATACTATCCAGTTGTAATATGCATTATACCTCACACTATCCTATTGTACCATGCATTATAGTTCACAGTATCCTGTTGTACATGCATCAAACCTCATACTATCCTCTTGTTCCTTGCATCATATATCACACTATCCTCTTGTACCATGCATTATACCTCATACTATCCTGTTGTACAATAAATCATACCTCACACTATCCTGTTGTACCAGGCATTATACCTCATACTATCCAGTTGTAATGTGCATCATACCCCAAACTATCCTGTTGTAATATGCATTGTACATCACACTATCCTGTTCTACCATGCATTATACCTCACACTATCCTGTTGTACCATGCATTAAACCTCACACTATCCTGTTGTACTATGCATTATATCTCACATTATCCTGATGTAGCATGCATTTTACCTCACACTATCATGTTGTACCATGCAACATATCTCCCACTATCCTGTTGTACACTCTATCATACCTCATACTATCCTGTTGTACCATGCATCAAACCTCACTCTATCCTGTTTTTCCACGCTTTAAACCTCACACTATCCTGTTTTACTATGCATTAAACCTCTTATCATCCTTTTGTACCATGCATTAAACCTCACAATATCCTTTTGTACCATGCATTATACCTCATTCTATGCTGTTGTACGATGCATTATACCTCACACTATCCAGCTGTACCATGCATTAAACATCACACTGTCCTGTTGTACCATGCATTATACCTCACACTATCCTGTTGTACCATGCATTAAATATCATACTAACCCGTTGTAATATGCATTATACCTCACACTATCCTGTTACACTATGCATTATACCTCACATTCCTGTTGTACATGAATCAAACCTCATACTATTCTCTTGTTCCTTGCATTATACATCACACTATCCTCTTGTACCATGCATTATACCTCATACTATCCTGTTGTACTATGAGTTATACCTCACACTATCCTGTTGTACCAGGCATTATACCTCATACTATCCAGTTGTAATATGCATTATACCTCACACTATCCTGTTGTAATATGCATTATACCTCACACTATCCTGTTGTACCATGCATTATACCTCACATCATCCTGTTGTAACATGCATTAAGCGTCACACTATCCTGTTGTACTATGCATTAAATCTCACACTATCCTGTTGTAGCATGCATTATGCCTCTCACTATCCTGTTGTACCATGCATTATACCTCACACTATCCTATTGTACCATGCATCATACCTCATACTATCCTGTTGTACGATGCAGTATACCTCACACTATCCAGTTGTACCATGTATTAAACATCACTCTGTCCTGTTATACCATGCATTATACCTTACACTATCCTGTTGTACCATGCACTAAACCTCACACTATCCTGTTGTACTATGCATTATACCTCACACTATCCTGTTGTAGCATGCATTGTACCTCACACTATTCTGTTGTACCATGCATCATATCTCCCACAATCCTGTTGTACACTCTATCATACCTCACACTATCCTGTTGTACCATGCATCAAACCTCACTCTATCCTGTTGTTCCACGCATTAAACCTCACTCTATCCTGTTGTTCCACGCATTAAACCTTACACTACCCTGCTGTACCATGTATCAAACCTCACTCTATCCTATTTTACCATGTATTATACCTCACAGTATCCTATTATACAATGCATCAAACATCACACTATCCCGTTGTACCAGGCAATATACCTCACTCTATCCTGATGTACCATGCATTAAACATCACACTATCCCGTTGTACCATGCATTATACCTCACAATATCCTGTTGCACCATGCATTATACCTCACACTATCCTGTTGTACCATGTAATAAACCTCACACTATCATGTTGAACCATGCATTATACCTCACATAATCCAGCTGTACTGTGCATTATACCTCACACTATCCCGTTGTACCATGCAATATATCTAACACTATCCTGTTGTACCATGCATTATGCCTCATACTATCCTGTTGTGATTTACATTATAGCTCACACTATCCTGTTGTATTATGCATTATACCTCACATTATCCTATTGTGCCATGAATTATACCTCACACTATCCTGTTGTACCATGCATTAAACCTCACACTATCCTGTTGTATTATGCATTATACCTCACACTATCCTGTTGTACCATGCATTATACCTCACCCTATCCTGTTGTACCATGCATCATATTTCACACTATCCTGCTATACCCTGCATCATACCTCACACTATCCTGCTATACCCTGCATCATACCTCACACTATCCTGTTGTACCATGCATCAAACCTCACTCTACCCTGTTGTTCCACGCATTAAACCTTGCACTACCCTGCTGTACCACGCATTAAACCTCACTCTATCATGATGTACCATGCATTATACCTCATAATATCCTGATGTACCACGTATCAAACCTCACTCTATCCTACTGTACCATGCATTACACCTCACACTATCCTATTATACCATGCATTAAACATCACACTATCCCGTTGTACCATGCATTATACCTCACTCTATCCTAATGTATCATGCATTAAACATCACACTATCCCGTTGTACCATGCATTATACCTCACATTATCCTGTTATACCATGTATTACACCTCACACTGTCATGTTGCGCAATGCAATATACCTCACACTATCCTGTTGTACCATGCATCATATCTCACACTATCCTTTTGTACCATGCATCATACCTCACAGTATCCTGTTGTATCATGCATCAAATCTCACACTATCCTGTTGTTCCACGCATTAAACCTCACACCATCCTGTTGTTCCACGCATTAAACTTCACTCTGTCCTGACGTAGCATGCATTAAACATCACGCTATCCCGTTGTACCATGCATTAAATATCACACTAAATTGTTGTACTATACATTATATCTCACGCTATCCTGTTATGCCATACACTAAACATCACACTATCCTGTCATTCCATGCATTATATCTCACACTATCCTGTTGTTCCACGCATTATACCTCACAGTACAATGCAATAAGCCTCACACTATTCTGGTGAATCATGCATTATACCTCACACAATCCAGTTGTACTATGCATTATACCTCACACTATCCTGTTGTACCATGCATTATACTTCACACTATCCTGTTGTACCATGCATTAAACCTCTTACTATCCTGTTTTACCATGCATTATACCTCACTCTATCTTGTTGTACCATGCATTAACCCTCTTACTATCCTGTTGTACTACGCATTATACCTCACACTATCCTATTGTACCCTGCATATTCCTCACACTATCCTGTTGTACCATGGATTAAACCTCATACTATCCTCTTGTTCTATGCATTATACCTCACACTATCCTGTTGTACCATGCATCATACCTCATACTATCATGTTGTACCATGCATTATACCTCAATCAATCCTATTGTACCATGCATTATACCTCACACTGTCCAGTTGTACTATGCATTATACCTCACACTATCCTGTTGCACCATGCATTATACCTCACACTTTCCCGTTGTACCATGCATATATCCTGTTGTACCATGCATTATACCTCACACTGTCCTATTGTACCATGCATTACTCCTCACACTATCCAGTTGTACCATGCATTAAACCTCACGCTCTCCTGTACTACCTTGCATTATACCTCACACTATCCTTTTGTACCACGCATTATACCTCACACTATGTAATTTTACCATGCATTACACCCCACACTATCCTGTTGTACCATGCATTATATCTCACACTATACTGTTGTAAAATGCATTAAACCTCACATTATCCTATTGTACCATGCATTACACCTTACACTGTTTTGTTGTACCATGCATTAAACCTCACACTATCCCGTTGTACCATGCATTAAACCTCTAACTATCTTGTACTATGCATTATACCTCACACTGTCCTGTTGTACCATGCATTAAACCTCACACTATCCCGTTGTACCATGCATTAAACCTCTTACTATCCTGCTGTACCATGCATTATACCTCACACTTTTCCGTTGTACTATGCATTAAACCTCTTACTATACTGCTGTACCATGCGTTATACCTCATACTATCCTGTTGCACCATGCATCATACCTCACACAATCCTGTTGTACGATGCATCAAACTTCAGACCATCCAGTTGTAACATACATTCAGCCTCACATCATCCCGCTCTCCCATGCGGTCAACCTTACAAAATAGCTTAGTGTATCATCTGTTGAACCTCATACTATGAGGCTATACTGTACTTTTAACCTCATACTCTCCTGTTCAACCATGCCTTAGATCTCCTCGCACTCGAAGCATTCACCATCATTCATCAAACTTCATAACCACGCAATACCTTGCTTTAAACCACAATCCTACTTTCTCATGCGTTAAACCTTACACAATGCCGTTCTGAAATGCGTAACACCTGACACTGTACCATTCGTCACACCCTTCCGTTGTATCATTTGTTCAACCTCACTTTGTCCCTTTGCACCAAACGTTAAACCTCAAACAGCGCCACCGTAACACGCGTTAAACCTCGTATAGCACAGCTGTACCACGCGTTAAACCTCACACTATCCCTGTGAATCATCGGTTAAATCTCACACTATACCTGTGACCATGCGTTCAACCTCACACGATCCCTGTGAACCATACGTTAAGCCTTAAACCATCGCGTTATACCATGCATTTAGCCTTTCTCCATCCCGTTATACCAAGAGTTAAGCCTTACACCATCCCTCTATGCCATGCGTGAAGCCTTACATCATCCGGTTGTACCATGTGTTAAGCCTTATACCATCCCATTATACCAAGTGTTAAGCCTTACAACACCCCGTTATACCATGTAGTAAGCCTTACATCATCCCGTTATACCATGTGTTGAGCCTTACACCATCCCATTACACCATGTGTTAAGCCTTATATCATCCCGTTATACCATGTGTTAAGCTTTACATCATCCCGTTACACCAAGTGTTAAGCCTTGCACAATCCCGTTATACCATGTGTTAAGCCTTACACCATCGCGTTATACCACGTGCTAAGCCTTCCACCATCCCGTTGTACAATGTGTTAAGCTTCACACCCTCCTGTTATACCGTGCGTTAAGACTTACACCATCCCGTTATACCATGCGTTATGCCTTACACCATCCCGTTATACCAGGTGTTAAGCCTCAAACCATCCCGTTCAACTATGTGCTAAGCCTTACACCATCAAGGTATACCATGCATTAAGCTTTACACCATCCCGTTATACCATGTGTTAAGCTTTACACCATCCAGTTATACCATGTGTTAAGCCTTACCCCTATCCAGTTATACCATGCGATAAGCCTTACACCATCTCGTTATACCATGCGTTAAGCTTTAAAGCACCCCGTTATACCATGTGTTAATTCTTACAGCATCCCGTTATACCATGCCTTAAGCCTTACACCATCCCGTTATACCATGCGTTAAGCCTTAAAGCATCCCATTATACCATGCGTTAAGCCTTAAACAATCCAGTTATACCATGTGTTAAGCCTTACACCATCCTGTTGTACCATGTGTTAATCCTTACACTATCCCGTTATACCAAGCTCTAAGCCTTACACCATCCCGTTATACCATGTGTCAAGCCTTACAACATTACGTTATACAATGCGTTAAGCCTTACACCATCCAGTTATACCATGTGTTAAGCCTTAAACCATCCCGTTGTATTATGTCCTAAGCTTTACATCATCCCGTTATACCATGCGTTATGCCTAACATCATCCCGTTATACCATGCGTTAAGCCTTAAACCATCCCGTTATACCATGTGTTAAACATTACACCATCCCATTGTACCATGTCCTAAGCCTTACATTATCCCGTTATACCATGCTTTAAGCCTTATACCGTCCCATTATACCATGCGCAAAGCCTTACACCATCCCGTTAAGTCAATGCGTTAAGCCTTACACGATCCCGTTATACCATGTTTTAAACCTTATACCATCCCATTATACCATGCGTTAAGGCTTACACCATCCCCTTAAACCATGCGTTAAGCCTTACACCAACTCGTTATACCATGTGTTAAGCCTTACATCATCCTGTTATACCATGTGTTGAGCCTTACACCATCCCATTACATCATGTATTAAGCCTTATACCATCCCGTTATACCATGTGTTAAGCTTTACATCATCCCGTTACACCAAGTGTTAAGCCTTGCACCATCCCGTTACACCATGTGTTAAGCCTTAAACCATCTCGTTATACCATGTGCTAAGCCTTCCACCATCCCGTTGTACAATGTGTTAAGCTTCACACCATCCCGTTATACCATGCGTTAGGCCTTACACCATCCCGTTATACCCGGTGTTAAGCCTCAAACCATCCCATTCTACCATGTGTTAAGCCTTACACCATCCAGTTATAACATGTGTTAAGCCTTTCACCATCAAGGTACACCATGCGTTGAGCCTTACACAATCCCGTTATACCATGTGTCAAGCCTTACACCCTTCCTGTATACCATGCATTAAGCTTTACACCATCCCGTTATACCATGTGTTTAGCCTTACACCATCTCGTTATACCATGTGTTAAGCCTTGCCCCATTCAGTTATACCATGCGTTAAACCTTACACCATCTCGTTATACCATGCGTTAAGCCTTAAAGCATCCCTTTATACCATGTGTAATCCTTAAAGCATCCCGTTATACCATGTTTTAAGCCTTACACCTTCCAGTTATACCATGTGTTAAGCCTTACACCATCCAGTTATACCATGCGTTAAGCCTTACACCATCCTGTTATACCTTGCGTTAAGCCTTAAAGCATCCCGTTATACCATGTGTTAAGCCTTACACCATCCCGTTATACCATGTGTTAATCCTTACACCATTCCGTTATACCATTTGTTAAGCCTTACACCATCTCGTTATACCAAGCTCTAAGCCTTACACCATTCCGTTATACCATGTGTCAAACCTTACAACATTCCGTTATACCATGCGTTAAGCCTTACACCATCCAGTTATATCATGTGTTAAGCCTTAAACAATCCCGTTGTACCATGTCCTAAGCTTTACACAATCCCGTTATACCATGCGTTAAACCTTACACCATCCCGTTAAATCATGCGTTAAGCCTTACAACATCCCGTTATACCATGCTTTTAACCTTATACCATCCCGTTATACCATGCGTTAAGCCTTGTACCACCCCGTTATACCATGTGTTAAGCCTTACATCATCCCGTTACACCATGTGTTAAGCCTTACACCATCCCGTTACACCATGTGTTAAGCTTTACATCATCCCTTTACACCGTGTGTTAAGCCTCACACCATCCCGTTACACCATGCGTTAAGCCTTACACCATCCCGTTATTCCATGCCTTAAGCCTTACACCATCCCGTTATACCATCGTTAAGCATTACACCATCCCGTTATACCATGCGTTAAGCATTACATCATCCCATTATAGCATGCATTAAGCTTTACTCCATCCCGTTGTACCATGTGTTAAGCAGCATATTATCTGTTGTACCATTCGTTAAGGTGCAAATTATCCCGGATGTACCTTGCGTTAAACCTCACAGTACCCCAGTTGTAACATGCGTTAAACCTTACAGTATCCCAATTGCACCATGCGTTAAATCTCAGAGTATTCTGGTTGCAACATGCGTTAAACCGACACTGGGATGTGGTCGTTGAGTAGGGGGGGGGGGGCTTAGGTGTTTACTGTGGAGGTACTAGGGTTATGGGACAAGGTTAACTATTTGTTGGTTAAATAGTTGTATATCCACTTCCTTTGTTTCCGGTCTTTCCCACGTTTCGCATTTTATATGCTATGACACCACCATAGTCACATGGTATTGGAACGCGTGAGGATAACGCGAACATTTTGTTCTGCCCAGCCGAACAGGGTCATGATGGTGGTCAAGTAAGTGAGCAACATCTGGCCGTCCTCAGACCATGTTCTGGGTTATGTCCACACTTAAACACCCCGGCGTACCAGTCCGACCCGGAAGGACTGTCCTCAAGATGTCAGTCACGTCCCGTCACGTTCACTCGGTTCGTAGTGTTGTTTTGGGGCCATTGTAATGTTTGCCAGTGTGTGGAGTGAGGCAGTTGCCGACTCTTCAGGATGATTCTGGCGTCTGGACATTTCCTCCAGCGTCTGTCTGTGCTGGAAGTTTTTTTGCATTTTCTATATGAAGATGAAGTTCGGTCACACTCTCCATGACCCTCTGGAAGTCCAGCGTTCAGGTCTCGATACCTACGGTGTATCTTAGGCATTACTGTTTAACAAGTCTGTTGGGTGATGTGTCTTTAGGGTATATTTGGGATCACTCCGTTTTTAGTCTCACTCAGCAGCTGGCACTCCTCATCTGGTGTTCTTGGGGCGGCCAACAGAGTTGTTTTTCTTACTCCATCTACGATTTGCATACCGAGTAAAAGTACTTTCATTTATTCCTTATGTCGTTAGTGACTCTTTCATCTTTTTCTTGTGTCTCGTATGGCTAGAAGTAGTAGTTATAATAATAATAATAATAGTTATACTAATAATAATAATAATAATAATAATAATAATAATAATAAAAATAATAATAATGATATGTATCCCTGGGGATAGAGGAGAAAGAATACTTCCCACGTATTCCCTGCGTGTCGTAAAAGGCGACTAAAAGGGGAGGGAGCGGGGGGCTGGAAATCCTCCCCTCCTGTTTTTTACTTTTCCAAAAGGAGCAGAGAAGTGGCCCAAGTGAGGATTTTTCCCTCTAAGGCTGTCATCTGTTCTTGAACGCAACCTTGCTAACGCGGGAAATGGCGAGTATGTATGAAAAAAAAAAAATATTGGTAATAATGATATGTATACTGTGATGTACTCAACCAGTAAGTATTGGTTGAATCATGACGTCCATCATCTAACATTCGTAATACACATTCACGTTAAATTACAGAACAGTCGTCCTGAGGAGTGTGGTCTGCAAGGGTCTGGAAAGACATTTAGAAAGCCAGTGGTTGACTGTATACAGAGGAGAAATTACCTAAGTGAAAGACAGCAAGGTTTTAGGGAAAAGAGGTCATGTGTAACAAACCTCCTTGATCTCTACACGAAAATGAGCTCTGCCTAAGACAAGAGGGAAGGCTGGGCGGACTGTTTGTATCTGAAGTGCCAGAAAGCAGCTGACACAGTAGCGTGTGGGAGGCTGATTAAGACGCTCGATCAAGGGGCAGGAATAAGGGACAGACTCCGATGGACGGAACATTATCTTAATGGAATGAAACAATTGACACATGTGGGAGAAGCCTTCTCCAAGTGGGTGGAGATCACCAGTGGAGTGCCGCAGGGTTCCGTTCTTGGACCGTAACTCTTCTTGATCTATAAGAATGATTTACCTGAAGGTGTGGACTCCTACATGAGGGTGTCTGCAGATAATGCGAAGATCATGAAGTAAGTCAAAAATGATCAAGATTGAATCAACTTAAAAGGAGACTTAGAAAGACTCCAAAGTTGGTTTGATACGTGGATGATGATATTCAACCCGAGCAAATATTAAGTAATGAGGATGAGAGAGAGTGAAATTATGCTCTGTAATGATTATCATCAAGTGCGAAATAAGCTTCAGGATTGAGTGTGTGGGAGGAACTTGGGAGTTGACGTCATCCCTAAACTGTAGTCAGAGTCCCACATTAGGAGAAGAGTTAACGCGACAACCTGTCTGCTGGCGAGCATTAAGAAAGCCTTCTTGCGTATCAGAAAGAAATATTCAGCAAGCTGTTCGTATCCTGCAGGAGGCCAAAACTGGAGTATGCTCCTCAAGTTTGGTCGCCGCGCCTAAAAAGGTATTAAGAGTTAAAGGAAAATTTTTTGAGGAGGGCAAGAAAGATGGTAACAGAATTAAGAGAGCTGAGTTACGGGGAAAGACTGGAGTCTAATTCTGCCGGTCTTGGAAAAGAAAAGAGTGAGGGGTGACCTGATCAAAACCTTCAAGTTTAAAAAATCAGGTCTATGAAGTGGACAATGAACAGTTCTTCAAGAGACATAGGGATAAAGCGACCAGAGGACATACGTAGCATGGAATTAGCAAAGAAACTTCTTAGAAAAAAAAAGATGAAAAGAAATACTGTTACAGCAAAAGAATGGTAGCTGGATGGAATACAGAGACCAACGACATGCTTCCTGAAGACACCAAACATGAATCTAAGAAGCTGTATGACAGGAGAGAGTGTTCAAGTGATGGGGTCCCATGAGTGTAAAACTCTCTCCCCGTACAGTGCAGAGAGGAAAGTATAAATGGGTAAATACCATTATTCTATTTTCCTTAACACTCTAAGAAAGGAAGGTGCGTGTGTGTGTGTGTGTGTGTGTGTAATTACGCAATAGTACAGTACGGGGAGGGACCTTTACACTCGTGAGACCCCCATCTCTTGAACTTTACCAAATGTCATTCAGCTTTAAACTTTGGTATACCGTTATTATACCATCAATATGTGTGTGTGTGTGTGTGTGTGTGTAATCCCACATTATGAAATATTTATTTTGCCCATAATGTTCCCTGTGTCGTTTGCTTATTTCTTTCCGTGAGCCAAGTCAGTGAGTGACGGATATAAACAGTTGATGTGATCAGGTCTCCTGCCATGCTACCTTCCACGTCTAAAGTTCAAAGGTCACGTCATGAGATGAATGGCCTGGGCTGGTCTCCTGCCTCACTCTCCTGCACGCTCTCACACACTCTATATATTGCCACACGCCACACCACACACACACACACACCACCAGAAGCACAAGTGGAAGAATGAAATATCTAGTGATTTTTTCATTACTTTTCCTGGTGGTTGAAGCAGATGAACGCTTCCTGATGATACTTAAGGGCGACTGCAACAGATGAATGCTACATCAAAAGGTTGGTTGGCCTTCCTTTCCATGATACATCAACAGGTTGGCCTTCCTTCCCGTGATACATCAACAAGATGGCCTTCCTTCTCATGATACATCAACAGGTTGCCTTCCTTCCCATGATATATCGAGAGGATGGCCTTCTTTCCCATGATACATCAACAGGTTGGCCTTCCTTCCCATGATACATCAACAAGTTGGCCTTCCTTCTCATGATACATCAACAAGTTGCCTTCCTTCCCATGACACATCAACAGGCTGGCCTTTCTTCCCATGATACATCAGCAGGTTGCCTTCCTTCCCATGATACATCAACAGGTTGGCCTTCCTTCCAGTGATACATCAACAGGTTGGTCTTCCTTCCCAAGATACATCAACTGGTAGGCCTTCCTTTCCGTTACATCAACTGGTTGGCCTTCCATCCCATGGTACATCAACAGGAAGACCTTCCCTCCCATGATACATCAACAGCTTGGCCTTCCTTTCCCGTGATACATCAACAGGTCGACCTTCCTTGCCATGATACATCACCAGGTTGGCCTTCCTTCACATGATACACCAACAGGTTGGCCTTCCTTCCCATGAAACGTCAACATGTTTGCCTTCTGTCACATGATACATCAATAGTACGGCCTTCCATCCCATGACACATCAATAGTTTGGTCTTCCTACCAATGATACATCAAGATGTTGGTCTTCATGCACATGATACAAGAAAAAGTTGGCCTTCCTTTCAATGATACATCAACAGGTTGGCCTTCCTTCCCATGATGCATCAACAAATTGGCCTTCCTTCCCATGATATTTCAACAGGTACGCCTTCCTTCACACGATAATTTAACAGGTTAGCCTTCCTTCCCATGATATTTCAACATATTAGCCTTCCTTCTCATGATACATCAACAGGTTGGCCTTCCTTCCCGTGATGCATCAACAGGTTGGCCTTCCATCCCATTATACAAAAACAGGTACGCCTGCTATCACATGAAACATTAATATGTAGGACTTCCTTCCCATGATACATCAAGAAGTTGGCCTCCCTGCCCATGGTACATCAACAGGCAGGCCTTCCTCCCCACGATACATCACCTAGTTGGCCTTCCTTCACATGATACATCAACAGCTTGGCCTTCCTTTCTCGTCATGCATCAACAGGTTGGCCCTCCTTCCCATGTTACATCACTAGATTGGCTTTCCTTCCCATGGAACATTAACAGGTAAGTCTTTCATCTCATGGTACATCAACGGGTAGGCCTTCCTTCACATGATACATCAACAGGTTGGCCTTCCTTCCCATGATACCTCAACATGTTTGCCTTCCGTCACATGATACATCAATAGTACGGTTTTCCATCCCATGACACATTAATAGTTTGGTCTTCCATCCAATGATACATCAACAAGTTGTTCTTCATTCACATGATACAACAAGTTGGCCTTCCTTTCAATGATACATCAACAGGTAGGCCTTCCCATAAAGCATCAACAAATTGGTCATCCTTCCCATTATACAACGACATATTGGCCTTTCTTCACAGGTTGGCTTTCCTTCCCATGGTACATCAACAGGAAGGCCTTCCCTCCCATGATACATCAACAGGTTGGCCTTCGTTCACATGATATTTTAACAGCTTGGCCTTCCTATCCATGTGATATATCAAAAGGTTGGCCTTTCTTACCATGATACATCACCAGGTTGGTCTTCCTTCCCATGGTATATTAACAGGTTGGCCTTCCATCCCATGATACATCAACGGGTTGGCCTTCCTTCACATGGTACACCAACAGGTTGGCCTTCCTTCCCATGATACGTCAACATGTTTGAATCCGTCACATGATACATCAGTAGTACGGCCTTCCATCCCATGACACATCAATAGTTTGGTCTTCCTTCCAATGATACATCAAAAGCTGGCCTTCATTAACATGATAAAACAACAAGTTGGCCTTCCTTTCAATGGTACACCAACAGGTTGGCCTTCCTTCCCATGATGCATTAACAAATTGAACTTCCTTCCCATCATACATCAACATATAGGCCTTCCTACACATGATTCTTTAACATGTTAGCCTTCTTTCCCATGATATTTCATAAAACATGCCTTCCTTCACATGATACATCAACAGGTTAGGCTCCCTTCCCATGATACATCAACAGGTTGGCCTTCCTTCATATGACATATCAATAGGTTGGCCTTCCTTTCCATAGTACATCAAAAGGTTGGCCTTTCTTCCCATGATGCATCAACATGTTGGCCTTCCTTCCCATGATACAACAGGTAGGCCTTTCTTCACATAATATATCAACAGGAAGGCCTTCCTTCCCATGATACATCAACAGTTTGGCCTTCTTTCCCGTGATACATCAACAGGTTGACCTTCCTTCCCATGATGCATCAGCAAATTGGCCTTCCTTCTCATGATACATCAAGAGGTAGGCTTTCCTTCCCATGATATACCATCAGGTAGAACTTCCCTCCCATGCTCCATCAATATTTTGGCCTTACTTCCCATGATACATCAACAACTAGGCATTCTTTCACATGATACGACAATAGGTTGGCCTTCCTTTCCATGGTACATCAAAAGGTTGGCCTTCCTTCCCATGATACAATAACAGGTACGCCTTCAATCCCATAATACATCAAAAGGTAGGACATTTTTCCCATGATACATCAACAAGTTGGCGTTCCTTCCCATGGTATATCAACTGACAGGCATTCCTTTTCGTGATACATCAATAGGTTGGCCTTCCTTCCCATGGTACATCAAGTTGGCCTTCCTTCCCATGGTACATTAACATTTTGGCTATCCATCCTATGGTACATCAACGGGTTGGCTTTCCTTCACATGATACATCAACAGGTTAGCCTTCCTTCGTATGATACGTCAACATATTTGCCTTTCTTCCCATGATGCACCAATATTATGACTTTCCTTCCCATGACACATCAACAGTTTGGCCTTCCTTCCAATGATACATCAACAAGTTGGCCTTCATTCACATGACACAGTAACAAGTTGACCTTCCTTTACATGATATATATACAGGTTGGCCTTTCTTCCCATGATACATCAACAGGTTGGCCTTCCTTCACATGACACATTAACACGTTGGCCTTCCTTCCCATGATACATCAAGTGGTACGCCTTCCTTCCCGTGATGCATCAACAGGTTGGCCTTCCTTCCCAAGATACATCGACATGTATGCCGTCTTTCCCATGATACATGAACAATTTTGCTTTCCTTCCCATGATACATCAACAGGTAAGCCGGCCTTCAAAAGATATATCAATAGGTTGGCCTTCCATCACATGATACATCAACAAGTTGGACTTCCATCCCTTGATATATCAGCATGTTGGCATTCCTTCCCATGATACATCAACAGGTAAGCATTCTTGCCCGTGATACATCAACAGGTTGGCCTTCCTTCAAATGATACTTCAGAAGGTTAGCCTTCCTTCCCATGATACATCAATATATTGGCCTTCCTTACCATGATATATCAAAAGGTTGGCCTTCCTTCCCATGATACATTAACAGTTATGCTCTCCTTGACATAATATATCAACAGGTATGACATCTTTTACATGATACATCAACAAATTGGCTTTCCTTCCAATGATACATCACCAGGTAGGCCTTCTTTCTCATGATACATCAACAATTTGGCCTACTTTCCCATGATACATCAACAGGTAGGCCGTCCTTCAAATGATACATTAACAGGTTGGCCTTCCATCCCATGATATATCAGCATGTTGGCCTTCCTTCCCACGTTATATCAACAGGCAGGCCTTCCGTCCCATGATACCTTAATGGTTTGCCTTCCTTCACATGATACTTCAACAGGTTGGCCTTTCTTCCCATGATACATCAACAGTTTGGACGTCCTTCACATGTTACATCAACAGGTAAGCCTTCCTTCACATGATACACCAACAGGTTGGCCCTCCTTCACATGATATATCAACAGGTTGGCCTTCCTTCACATGGTACATCAACAAGTTGGTCTTCCATCCCATGATACATCAACTGGTAGGTCTTCCTTCCCAAGACGCATCAACATCTTGGCCTTCCTTCCCAAGATACATCAACAGGTAGGCCATCCTTCACAGGAGACATCAACAGGTGGGCCTTCCTTCCCATGATGCTTCAACAGTTTGGCCTTCCATCCCATGATGCATCAACAAGTTGACCTTTCTTCACATGATGAATCAACAAATAGGCCTTCAATCTCATGATATATCAACAGGTCGACCTTTCTTCCCATGATACATCAACAGATAGGCCTTCCTTCCCATGATACATCAAGAATTTGGCCTTCCTTCCCATGATACATCAACATGTTGTTGCCTTCCATTCCATGCTATATCAACAGGTTGGCCTTCCATCGCAGGATATATCAACAGGTTGGCCTTCCATCCCATGATATATCAGGATGTTGTCCTTCCTTTCCATGATACATCAACAGGTAGGCATGCCTTCCCATGATACATCAACATATTGGCCTTCCTTCACATGATATATCAACAGGTTGGCCTTCCTTCCCATGATACATCAACAGGTTGGCCTTCCATCACATGATACATCAGTGGGTTGGCGTTCCTGTCCAAGGTACATCAAAAGATTTGCCTTCATCCCCATGATGCATCAACAGGTTGGCATTCCTTCCTATGATACATCAACAGGTATGCCTTCCTTCAAATAATATATCAACAAGTATGCCTTCTTTCACATGATACATCAACAAGTTGGCTTTCCTTCACATGATACATCGACAGGTTGGCCTTCCTTCCAATGATACATCAACAGGTAGGGCTTCTTTCCCATGATACATCAACAATTTGGCCTTCCTTTCCATGATACATCAACAGGTAGGCCGTCCGTCACATGATACATCAACAGGTTGGCCTTCCATCCCTTGATACATCAACAGGTTGGCCTTCCTTCAAGTGATACATCAACATGTTGGCCTTCTTTCACATGATACATCAACAGGTTGGCCTTCCTTCATATATATATCAACAGGTTGGCCTTCCTCTCCATAACACCAAAAGGTTGGCCTTCCTTTCCATATAACATCAAAAGGTTGGCCTTCCTTCCCATGATGCATAAACATGTCGGCCTTCCTTCCCATGATACATCAACAGGTAGGCCTTCCTTCACATTATATATCAACAAGTAGGCCTTCCTTCCTATGATACATCAAAAGTTTGTCCTTCCTTCCCGTCATACATCAACAGGTTGGCCTTTCTTTCCATGATGCATCAACAAGTTGCCCTTCCATCCCATGATAAATCAACAGGTAGGCCTTCCTTCCCGTGATCCACCAACAGGTAGGCCTTCCCTCCAATGCTACATCAACATTTTGGCCTTCCTACCCATGATACATCAACAGGTAGGCCTTCCTTCACATGATACATCAACAGGTTGGCCTTCCATCCCATGATACATCAACATGTAGGCCTTTTTTCCCATGATTTATTAACATGTTGGCCTTCCTTCCCATGGCACATCAACTGGTTGGCCTTTCTTCCCATGATACATCAACAGGTTGGTCGTCTTTCCTATGGTACATCAACAGGTTGGGCTTCCCTCCCATGATACATCAACATGTTGGCCATTCTTCACATGATATATCAACAGGTTGGCCTTCCTTTCTCTTGATACATCAACAGGTTGGCTTTCCTTCTCATGATACATCACCAGTTTGGCCTTCCTTCCCAGGTTACATTAACAGGTTAGCCTTCCTTCCTATAGTACATCAACGGGTTGGCCTTCATTCACATGATACATCAACAGGTTGGCCTTACTCCCCATGATACGTCAATATGTTTGCCTTCCTTCCCATGATACATCAAAAGTATGGCCTTCCTTCCCATGGCACATCAATAAATTAGCCTTCTTTCCAACGATACATCAACAAGTTGGCCTTCATTCACATGACACAACAATTTGGCCTTCCGTCCCGTGACACATCAACAGGTTGGCCTTCCTTCACATGATATATA
>JAYMFT010365365.1:0-22335 GCA_038088735.1 Panulirus argus
AAGAAGGGATTAGTGGCGGCGAGGGTAATAACATCTGGGATCCACTGACCCTGGGAAATATTAAAGTTATTTGACTTTACTAATATAAACAGAATCTGTATATATGACCTGGCTTATTTCGAAGAAAAGTCTTTCTATCTCCAAAATTCGTAAATACTTTCCATGTCTTTTTTCCCGTTTCTTAATTCTCTCAATTTTCCAATTAGGGTCCGGCCTTGATGTGGACTTTTGTCCGTGACTGGAGCCTGCAACATAAAAAAAAAAAAACATTCACTTACAGGTCTATAACCTGGAGGAAGCTTACAAGTTAGGAAACAAATTATAAGGGATTTCCTCACAGCTTTTTTCCTCATTAATGACTCTAGTTATGGCAAAATAAAAAGTGATTAAAGAAAAAAAAATGATTTTTTCCGATGCCCTTAAAAGAGTCAACAATTTCTTGTCATATCAGACAGTGACTACGGTCAGCATGGGTTACAACCTCGAAAGTGGAGCCGCTTGTAGGACCCCGCTACTGATTCTGAAGGAAACAGTGCAACACCAACTGACGTGTTCGTTCCAATCTTTCATCAAACAATTGATGCCAATGAATGTTAGGCCGGAATAAAAATGAAAGCCTGAAAATGCTTCAATGAGGTTTCGATGTTCTGCCCAGTATTCCTGTAAAATTCAAGCTTTACAATGGCCGAAGCTATTCACACTGCAGCTACGTGGAGGAAAAAAATAGCTATTCACCATAACCCCGCGCGCAGTGCCATTCAGCACCTGATATTATTCTATTCACTTGGTAATCTATCGGTAATGGACCAGCCTGACAGATGGCAGCACCACGTCAGCGTGGTTAACTAACGCACGCACCCTGGCATCATCAGCAATCACTTTATCTTAAGCCCCTTGAGCAAGAGGCGCGATCCTTGGGTATGATGGCCTGGCCTTTGACCAAATGTCGAACCTTCGTACTCGAGGGATTACTGTAGACCGAAGTGGCCCAGCCTCCAGTCCTAACTACAGTTCCACAGCTAAAGTAACGTCCAGTGGTACCTACTGTCTGTCAGTGTTCGGGAGCCAGCATGAGTGCTGGTCAACTTTATACCGGGTTAATTTTCATGTATCACATACATACCTTGTAAACTTAAGGAATGCAAAACTATTTTACCGTAAAATGTAATAATATATATTAAACATGTCGCTAGTCTGCAGCATGAAGAACTAGTGTACAGTACGTAATAAACGAACTTTTGGGGCTGCACCATAAAACAAATTGTCCATTTGCATCACTAACTGTACCGTAAAACACATCCATCTCCATCATTACCTGTACGATTAAACTCGCAGTAACTTTTCCAAAAAGACGCACATTAGCTATACCATAAAACGAAACAGCTGTACTATAAAACATTCCCTATACCTGCACCACAGAACAAAAGTGGGTGCACCATAAGACACATTAGTTGTATCATAAAACAGCATTAGCTGCACCTTAGATCAAAATAATACACACACACTATGACACACCAGTACCACATATGAGCCAGTGCTCCCATCACAGGAAACACAGTACACACACACCCACACGACCTCATTGTTACCACAACACCATACCATAAGGACAGTACCTAATTTAGTACAGCCAGCACATACCCACGGACAGTATCAGGGCATCAACACAATTATATACCAAAGAACAGTATCAAGGGCTTCACCACCTCACATACCCACGTATATTACCAATGACTTCACCTAAGTACATTATCAAGGACATCATGAGAAGCACATAACCACGTAAAGTATCAAGAACATTACCACAAACAAACCCACCACGTACAGTATCAAGGACATTACCAGAAGCACATATCCACGTACATTATCAAGGACTTAACCATAAGCACATACCCAAATACTGTATCAAGGGCATCATAAGCACATGTCCATTCACATTATCAAGGACATTACCACAAACATATACCCATGTAAAGTATCGAGAACATTACCACAAACACATAAACACGTACAGCATCGAGGACATCATCATAAGCACCTACCCATGTACAGTGTTAAGGACATCACCACAAGGTCAAGTTCACTACCCATTCGAAGAGAAATCAGCACAGCCCAACCATCACTCCGTCCATATGACGTACTAAGGACGGAACACGGACGCTACGCACACGCCGCCCACGAGATCAATAAAGGACCGACATCGACAACACCAAACGTCCGGTATAGATAACCACACCCGACACACTCCCTCACCCAAGTAGAGCGGCCCGAAAACTCAACGTTTGTAGGCCTACTGCGCGTCATATTAAGACGCAGAGAAACGCTGAATGCGGGACGCGCATCAAGACCAATTTCTACAAACAGGACCATACTGAGGACGTAGGTTACTGAGAAAACATGTGGGGAATGAACGAAAGGGAACAGAGACGCTGGGAGACGGAAGGCCGGCGGAGGAGAGCGGTTGGTTGGAGTGGTTCGATCTGATCTGGGTGCATTACTATCGCCGGCGGTGGGACGCTCACAGCGCCACGGGACCTGATAACGGAGATACGGCAGCGGTGGTGGCGGCGATGTTGCTGCAACGCCATGATTTGTGTGTAGGGGGAGGAAGGAGCACTTTGAAGACGGACACGGAAAGGCAAGGACGAAGAAAGAAAAATGCAAATATTCTCTCTCTCTCTCTCTCTCAGAAAGAAAGCCTTGTTGCTTTCCTGACACTGGCCTCGGTGGTCTTCTATCCCTAGAGCCCGGGCTGGGTCAACGCTCCTGAATTGGGAGTTTGGTTAACCATGCTGTTGGAAGACGAGGCCCACGTAACCACGACAGCCCCGACTGCTCCATTGGTACAACTTGTAAATTTCTCCAAATTGCATCCCATGGTAATTCTGCTGGTTACAAGTAATACGCTTAATAGTCAGGCTTGGGTCCCGGATGTTCAAGGTATATATTTTTTTTCTTTTTGTGTCTTTTGCGCCTTTACACGCTATGGTGAATATTTCGCAGAGTCTTGGAAGCCTGTCGTCTCATTGGGGATTTATTTTCAGTACATGTCAGAGATTATGCCTTCTTGGATTTTCCTAGCGTAAATGATGATAAATCTCTCCTGCCTGCGTTCCAGAGATTACATCCTCGTTGATTTCAGTCTTTCCTAACAGTACGGCTTCTTTACCGCGTCAATATAAGGTGTGAAGGATCTCGAAGCGCTTTTATATCATTCTCCCGCCTGGTATGGTGCTGTCAGTACACAGCAGGACTTTAATCGTGAGAGTATCAGTTCCTTGAAGAGAGTTATTACTAGTTTTTCTTCCCTTAATAGAAGAGAACAGGCAGCTGTTGCTTTGTTTTGTTCGCTGAAATTAAAGTCGCCAGACATTATTACTCCCGAGGTCCCACGCGTTGTGTCAATCGTCGTAAGAAGGTGCCTGATTCCGTCTCGTTTCCCCAACTGCTCTTACTTTCTTAATTCTCCCCACACTGTGTGAAATGGAATCGAGTCAGTTTCAAGCCCTCAGGTATGGTGTCAGCAACCACAAATTTTCTCCACGGGATAATCATTGCTCGGGCGAGATGTGTTTTGCATTTCTTTAAAAAAAAAAAAGTTCCAGGCATGTCCTCAAGGGCCCTCTAGATACCGTAGGGCAAGGTGATGAGAATTGTAACTTTGGCAGATTATTATTCAGGAAGAAGTTGGGTCGTTTATCTTCAGGGCATATTTCTGGCTAACAGATCATCGACTCACGTCTTTGTTATATTGAACACATCTGGCAATCATCCCAATGTGTGCCGTCTTCTGGTTTTAGTTGGCCTATGGAATTGTTGGTAGTCAATCTGCATTTTGCGTATCTTTCTTTCTCTATTTCACGAATGGCTTGCTTTTCTTCCTCCTGTCTCGAACGACAAGATATGCTTCCGGTCTATGCTTATCAGCTCGTAGGACAGGTTTTCTTTTCCTTGCTGGGTGAGCTGTGGCTTGTTTACATTTCTGTAACTTGTTTAGCGTCCCATAGAGATCGTCTTCCTCGTTCCACTATAGACCGTTTGTACTCTCTTCTCGAATGGCAGATATCTAATGCACCTTTGAAGTGTTACTGTAGTCATCCCTTTAATTACACTCCTTTCCTGTTTTAGTATACAGCAGGGCACTCCAGTGTGTCGTCGACATCCCACTTATCACATCTTCCCATTTTATCGCTTGCTATTAAAAAAGAATTTGCAGAATTCATCTCAGTGGGTGCATGCATTTTAGCCAGCCGGTTTAGCATCCATTCTAGTTATGACATGAATCAAGTTATGAGAGCGCGGTGTTTGGAAGATAGTGATATCGGAGATTAGATCTCTATCGTTTGTTAAGAGCAAGTCTAATGTGTTATGCTTTCCCGTTGGTCCTGTTATATGCTTACTGAGGAAGAACTTGTCACACAGTAAACACAATTTCTCTCTCTCTCTCTCTCTCATTCACTTTTTCTCCGTTCGAGCAGCTTCAAGTGGAATTTTCGGCTACACTGTTGTCTCCTGCCCGTTTCCATCCCATATGTGGTTGTTTAAAATACCCTAAATTAGGAATGTATTTTCCGAAACGGTCAAGGCACGATTATATTTTCTTTATTTGTTCAGTAAATTCCTGTAGCTTTCCATTTGGTGCAACAGCCAAGTTTTGATTTTCAACGTAGAAAACAAACACTCCTCATTTGAGGAGTTCAGGAGCTTAGTTGCTACAAGAAAATATTTTACGCACAGACTATTTGTTCTTCCAGTCGTGTCGTATCTGTACAGTTTCATATCTGGGATCCAGGCGTCACGAGTAATAAGATCGTTTATGAGCGTTTCCTGCAATGCTGCAATACTACAACTGATTCGGTCAGTAGACCACTTTTATAAAGGAGACTTCAGTTGTTATGTGCGACTGAAGTCTCTCTGTACGTTGGCATATAGGTAGGAAGGATGTTACATGTCTTGTTTTGGAGGGTCAATATGGCCTGTTCTGGTGAGCTTGGAGGAGCCCTTTCAGTTTTCTTATCACGTTGTGAGGGTAAGCCAGAGGTAGTCTCTCCTCCATTTCCTCCCATGTCTAAGCCTGGGAAGTGGCGTGTACCGAGATCACTGTCCCTACCAAATGGTGATCCTCGCAGTACTGGTTCAGGCTAGACCAGAACTCTAGCGATAATTTCCATATTTCTGGCGAGGTAAAATCTGCATACCTTCCCAAAGCGACATCTACTTTTCGTAAGCATGTCTAGACTCTTTTTTGCGTGTTGAAATTTACATTTTCCCCAGTATGATGCACCAGTTTTGCCAAACATGCAAACTCCCTTTACACAATACCTGCCGACTTTGGGCATTAAGTGATTTTCCTTGCTCTTCCTCCGTTTCGCTCTGCCCGCCTCTCCCCACATCCGTGAAAATGTGTGTGATGGTTTCCTGGCCTACATTTCCTCCCTACGTCTCTTTCCACGGTGTCTCATCTATCCCCGGCCTCCACTGTCAACGTTACTTTGTACAACGTACTCTCCCTCTGCTGAATACCTCTCCTTCCACATCTGAGTCAGAGTCTAATGCGACTTCCCGTATAACTCCTGTAAGACATAACCCACTAAATTTCCTACTCACTTTCCATAGCTGGGTCAATGTATACGATACCTTCAAGACCACTTTTCATTGCAACATTTCCGTTTTCTGTCTCCAACTTTATGGTGGCAATAAAAAGTGTGCTTTTCCGTCGTACAGCGAGGGTACTGACTGCAGACTTTTCTCTACTAGGTGTGGCAGAGTTTCCGAGAGTGGTTTTACACGCGTGACGAAGTGAATTATCTACAGGACAAACCAAACAGAAACAGCGCACACTTTTTTACCCCAAGAAACAACTTAGAAAAAGACAGCAAGTATATGACAGTGGTATAAGTCAGAGCATGTCTTCGCTCTAGGAAGAAGACTTCAACTTCTTGCTATCATGCAAACGAATAAATACACCCATCAGAAGTATAAACAAACTTTTAGGCAGGTGAGGAGAGGAAATAATCTACCAAATCCAGCTGACGACAAATAATCACCAAAAAAAGAGGTGCGATTAAAGAGAAAGAAAGAGAAAATACATCAGGTCCAATTAGTACAGATCCTAACCCGGGAACGCGGCCAAAACCAACACGTCACATGAATGATGTGAGAGCGTGCCAAGCCCTGGGTAGAAGCGGTCACGGACACGGATCTGGACACATCACCGTCGCAAGGAACAATCTAAAATGTTCCCTTTGGCGGCAGCGGTGGTGTGGGTCGACGATCAGTGCCCCGAGGCGTTCACTCGTTAGACGATCAATATCAAGTGACCTGACGCCAGAAAACAAACAAATATCCAAGTCGGGGTTGTCTCCAACACCTACCGTGACTCAGTCTTCATTTTAAATCTCACTGTAAAGTAATGATCATTACAGTGCTATCAATGGTATCTTCACTATCGTTATTACCAATACAACATTATTATGCAGGATGTTGGTGAGGAGCGCATCTACCACAGGCCTAATCCCAAACACTGGACGCTATATGTGGTGCTGACCACATCACTCCCTAGTGCGCCCATGTTGCCAGTTCACACAAGCCTCTCTGGCATGGAAAAGAAAAAACTTCTTTTTTTTCACTAATATGACCATCATCAATGACTCATTAATAATGGTCAGCTGACTGCTGTAGTCGCTATACAAACCATCAACTCTTGTGGATAGCCACTCATCAGTTAGACCTGAAATACAGTCACAATCTTTTTTCCATCTTAAATCCATCCGGCCAAAATTAATAAAAGTAATATTGGCAAGAGAACTAGTCATCTAAAGATGTATATACATCCGCTATCCATGTATATATGGCTAGAAGAGGACATCGACATGTATATACATGTGTACAAACACTCCTCTTTTACACACATTACTCCAGAAAACACAAGTCAGCGCAACATCTGCCTCCGTCCGGCAAGGCCTGGCCTGGCCAGGTCAGGCCAGCGTGAAGCACTCTCAACCTCCCTCAACAACAGAACTTTAAATTCCGAGAAAAAAGAGGGAATACTGATTAAGGGTGAGACCCTCCGTCCATCCTTCCCGACTCCTCTCTCTCTCTCTCTCTCTCTCTTAACAGCCACCATCCATTTAGAAGAGCACCACTTAGAAGATCACATTAAACCGAGAGAAAGCTTAAAACAAATTTCAACGGAACGGACGAACTCTGAACGGAAAAGCGTAGAAATGAAAATCGATGACACAGATTTGTCGAAACCAATCACTCTCATCGAATGGGTCATTCTCACAGAAAAGTTTTAAAATAATAAGAAGCTCGTACCGAGTACAGGTCCTACCACTAACGGATGGCTGTGAAACCTAAGTGCTTATGGGTCAGAACAAGGTGAAGCAGGAGAGAGATGATTGGGTGGTCAAGATGTGTACATGAGTTTTCATGAGAAAGACAGACAACAGGAGGCCTTACTGGCCCACGACTGGGTTTCCTGTTAAAAAAAAAAAAATCTAACGACAAGAATATGTAATTCCGCTCAGCAATTTTTTAAGCTTTCACAGACTCCCCCCGCTGCTGCACATTTGCCTTCTACTGTCCCCGTTACCGCTGTCGTTTATACAGTTTACTTCTGGCTTTTTCTCAGAGTATACCTGAATTTATACGTATGTATCTAAACGACTTTTGAAGCTGTTGACTACGTTTTATTCCATTTGTCCTGGTAACCGTCTTTCTTGTATTTCGAGATGTTCGTGAATTACGTTATCGAACTTGCTCAGAATTTTGAACACTTGGATTAAGTCGCCGCGGAGTCTACGTTTTTTAAGGGAGAAGAGATCCAAACGTTTTAGCCTCTCTTCGTATGCTAGATTTCTAAGGGACAGGATCAATTTTGTCGCATGTCTTTGTAGTTGCTCTAATTTTTCCTCGTCTTCTTTATAGTTTGGTGACCAAAACTGGATTGCATATTCAAGGTGTGGTCTTACTAAAGAATTATAAAGTGTGAGAATTGTTTCTGGTGTTTTGTATTCTATATTCCTGACTATGAAACCTAACATTTGGAATGGTAATGTAAAACGTATGGCAGATGATAGAGTGGTCAAAATGAAATGGTCATGGAAAATGACAGGATAGTCAAGAAGATATGTAGTATAGAAGAAGGTAAAAGGAGGAGAGTTAGAGCAAGTAAGAGATGGATAGATGCAATAAGAGGACAGATTACGCCAAGATGAAGATATTGGAATTACTGGGGATCGGATGCACTGGAAACACAATGTGTATGGAGCTGGTATGAATGGACACTTTCCTCTCAACTGACACATCAACTTTGATTTGTAAAGTGGAAAAGTAAAAAAAGCGCTTTTATAAGTGTGGAAGTCTATGGATCATTTTCAACACCCTGGTCCGAGTGTGTGTGTGCGCGTGTGTGCGATGTTCTGGAAGCCGCATGTACCTGATCCACCCCATTAAGAACAGAACAATGTGTCCGAAGGCTGGTAAAATTACTATGAACGTCAAGAAAGGCAGGAATGGACGATGTTTGATCCAATCACGATGTGATGAGAAAGATTACCCTGCAGAATGACAACAGCAACTGAGAGAATGAGACACTGAGGAGGACTGTGTACTGCAGTGGGAAACACACGAAGAGCCTTATAGGGGTCTGGGAGCATGCCAATGTGTTCTGAGAATGTGTCTGAAGTATACTGCTAGACGACCGCAAGGTAACAACGGCAAGTAAGGAGAGGTACTAAGCAACGAGACAAGTCTGAAGTCAGAGAGAGAGAGAGAGAGAGGAACCTTGACGTCAGGATGATTTATTAAAAACTGTGGCGAGCAGTCAAGACAGCTACTACAGTAACAAGTAGTGTCCCGCATTTTAACTACATGCATTAAAAAAAAAAAGTAAGAAAATGAAATGATGGCTGATCAAAAAGAAATATTACACCAAAATGCGAGGAGAGTAACACAATGAGAAGATGGAAGTAAAAAAAATATGTTGAAATAAGGAACGATAAAGGTAACTAATAATGAGGGAGCTTAAAACAACTGTCTCTGCCAAAGAAAATAAATACGAGAGACTGCAGGAGACGGACAGGTCCAACTGAAAGTAAAATGAACAGGTTCTGCCAAATAATGTCAAAAATATATAACTCGAGAGAAGACCAACTGCAACGCAACAGTTAGAAGGTGTTAAATAACGCGTTACTGACGCCAAAACCAGACTAAGAGACGGCGGCAACTTCTAAAAAGTGTGTGTTGGGGGTTGGGGGGAAGTTTTTCACTGAAGCAAAAGCTTTCACAATGATGCAGCAAACTGAAGTTCCATACAAGTAAGTCTAAACAGAATGGGCGAGGCTGAGCCTCCCTGCTTTTCAAGGTGCGGGCGCTTCACGCCCACCTGTGTCGCCGCCACTGCCAGCGTTGTGCGCTCTTGTATAACAGTTGGCGAGTCTGGAGACTAACGCAGCCCCTGATGTCAAGCGGTACTTCTAGAGTCCCCCTGGCGTTACACCTCCGTGCCTCCCACCAGCAACGCAGCTTGGCAAGCTCCTCCTTTCCCCACCCTTCAACCTATCTCACAGACAATAAATTTCCATAACTATCAAAACTACATCTTGACACAATTACGAAGCGGCACGAACAGAATCCCTGCCATCTGATGAGCGCTGACAGCAACAGATAACACAGAGAGAGACAATAAATCCACATTTACGACATTACTCGCCACGAACACCATTCGTGTCAGTATAAAACAATCATGAGAAAGGCCCGGCTCAAACCTCTCTACACCCAGGCTGGCCTGCACACCGGCTCCACGGACCACCAGAAGACGTTACGTAACACAGCGTGGCTGTGAGACGGACCCGAGGCCACCTACAGCTCGCCACGCTTTACCCTCCGTTACTGTACCATGTATTTCCAGTACAGCCAACTCCTCTACCTCGGCTGCAGTATCCAACACAGCTCCAAATGTTTCCCCAGACGTACCGTGTGATTCTGCACAACGTCCTGCTGTACCACGTCTTGCTGCGACACAGGAAGTCTTGGGTGCTGCTAGATTCATCTACCAGAGCCGTCTGCTATGATGCTATACTATATGGCCCTCTACCATGTACTGCAGCGGCATTTACTCTGTACCACATAATTAAGTAACATTTACTGCCGTCCCTCAGGATACTGCATCATGCAACGTAAGCGCTATCACTTCACTAAGAGTCAATGTATCAAGTATCGCCATTACATGTGTTGCTGAATTGTAAATACCTGTTACCTAACTGCCTCACACGAGGAAGCAGTTCTACACTCATGGAGCCCAACTCTTTAACTTTATAATGCAGTTTGTTAAACATCTAAATGCTATCCACTTTCATAACCTCATAATTCAGTTATTCCATTCATCTACGGATTTTATACTATAAACGTACTTCTTTACATCTTTTCTTACAAGTTTTCTGGCTTCAGTTCATGTTATGATCTCAGTTTCTTCTATCCTTGCATCTTTCGAAGGAATGGTCACTGTCTATATCATCAAACGCGATTAGAAATTCAAAGTCAGATCAGGTCACCCCTAGCTCTTCTCTCTTCCATGCCGGACAAACCTATAGCCTCGTGCCTTTCCCTCTAGTTCGGTTCACTTCATTTTGATACCATCTTTGCTACCCCCTCTGGACCTTCTCTGAAAAGTTCTCTGTGCTGTAGGTTGGATGACCAAAGTAGAGAAATATATTCTAGTTTTGGCCGAAAGAATGATGCGAACAGCTTGCTTAATATTCCCTTATCCATGTACGTGAATAATATTCTAATATCTGCCTGCAGACAGTTGGTCCTTTTTACTATTCTCAAGCTGGCGACAGAATGTGTCAGATTACTGAAGCTTATTTCCTAATAGATTATAGTCATGTCAAGGCTTTTTATCACAATGTTCCATCCTTTGTTTCTGTACAGCTCGCTGAGCTACACGGAGCTGTCATGTTTTTTCTGTCACCAGTTGCTATATAAAGATTAACGATAATAATAATAATAATAATAATAATAATAATAATAATAATGATAATAACAATAATATCTTTTAATTCTAATTCCTGCAAGGTAGTGTAAGAAATAGCCAAGCCCAATATTCACTGGATACGTCCAAGGACGTTTGTTATAGCAGAAGAGCCTCAAAACAGCTTTGAGATGGAAGAGCGAAACAGGAAACATATGAATCAGCGGGAAGTATTTACAGCTGTTCATCTACTCCTAACAGGTGGTCGATAGAATGGGTACCTGGCTCAGGCTCTACTCAGGGAGGACCGTGAATGCGTCACGGTTACGAACGCTAATCGTTATACGATGGGAGTCCATATATATATGGTCAATGGTCATAATATCTTACAAGATTAAAGAAAGCATTTGATTCTTGCCCTGTTCTTATGCTATATCTATGTTGCTTAAGTCTAGCATAAAGATCCTTATCAGTCAAAGGCGGAGAAATGATGGACCCCCTTTGGAAAGTGGGAAGTTCCTTGAGGAGATAGTATTCCTTTTCGTCAACAGACGATGATACAGCCTCGCTACAAGGTGACTTTTTAATCACGGCGTAACTACCAGCAGGTGGAATCCGGTAACACCCCATGAACTGTTACGAAGCAGGTAGTAGTGATTTTGCAGTGTTGAATGTTACGTTTCCCAAATGATATTTCCTTGGTGAGCGGGACCCTGCCACCTCCTCCACAGCGTGTAGTAGGTGGCTGCCCTGGATGCTGCATCACAGTTTATAAACTGTCCCCCCGTACTGTATGGCGCTGCATCATATGGTCAAATACAAAGTGCTGCTGTATCCTGCATTATCTGTTTTTTAATCATGTTGCTGAACTATTAACGAATGTTCAAAGTGTTCATGTACAAAGTGCTGCTGTGTCACTTATGTTCTGGTATCATACGTTGCTGTATAGTGTGTTCATGTATCAAGTGCTGCTGTACCACGTTTACATGTTCTTGTATCATGCGTTGCTGTATCACGTTATTGTTTCAAGTGTTGCTGTATCACGTACCAAGTGTTCATGTTGTTGTACCACATGTTAAAGAGTGGGTAATGTGGCACTTAAGGGCATAACTGTGGGGCACAGAATATCTAATGTGAATGAACTGTGGTAGACAGGATATCCAATGTGAAAGAGAACGGTGAACAGGTGCATGATGATAAAGGATATGCTGGTGATTGGAAACACCTGGATTAAAGAGAAAAAAAGATGCTGTAGCAAGTACCGTATATACCTGTACCATAGCCTGCTATGCTGCATGCTCTCGTATCACGTGCTGCTGTGCTGGATGGCGGCGGGCCAGGGGTAGCGGCTGGCGCGCCCGTCCCTCCGACCTCGGCAACCTTGGTAACATGATTACGAAAAATGACGTCATGCTCAGCCCTCGTCAGATATGCCTCTGTTTCCAGCGAGATGCGTGTTTTTTCCTTTAACTGTCACGTCATATGTAATGAAGGAACGTTGTTCTGTGGATGCGTGACAAAATGTACACGAAAGACGGGGAAAGCCGAGCCAAGAGAGCGTGAGGCAAGCAAGCAGGAGAGCTGAGGAAATGCTGGCGATAAGTCCCGAGTCCCGGCTGGCCACGAGTGCCCCGGTCCTCTCCCTCTCCTGTCCGCTGCCATTTCTACCACCACCACCACTCACTGACACCACCATCCAGCCACCAACCGCTGCTTCCCGCAACCCTGCACCCACTCACTCTATACTCCAGCCTGGCACCCACAGCACCTTCCTCTAGGCCTAGCTATTCACCTCTAACTATAACCTCTTGAGTACCCCGTCCGGGTTCGTTCCATAAAGTTTTACGGATAAATAGATAAAACAACCAAGATATTGGAAATAAACATTTCAAAGTAAGGAAAAGAGAGACTATTCTATGGTAATTTTGCTACAGAATACAAAACATGTTGCCGACGGTCATCCACGATATAACAAGTACAGACCACTGGTGTTCTTTCTGTTCTTTCTACTATGAATTCAGAGGATACATATTTACAAATATTCCCTTTTACTGCAAGACAAAGATAAAAAAATCCAGTTCCTAACTCGTCATTAAAGTGTACCGAATTCTATTCTCAAACGTAAATAATGTTCAAATACAGTTTAAATACAAAGCAGTCTAATCACCTCAGGGGTCAGGTCAAAAGTCAGAATTATCAGACCCAATGGTGGTATCGTCCCACTCAAAGGTGGTACACACTGCCCATGGAGTCAAAAGCTACAGAGGTACCATGCAGGACATTAGAGGCACGCCAGACCGAGTCGCGCTCCCCAGAACACCACACACAACCACCAGCTGGCCACGACATCCTGTCGTTCACCGCTCAAAAGCCTGACTCCCTGTATCGTGCATGTATCAATTCTCTTATTGATATGCCGCACCTCTGCTTGCTCTGGCGTCTGACAGAAGGCTCAGAGGGTTTACGGACATGCAACTGAGGCTATGGGGATCCCGGTATCAAAGACACTAACTGAAGTTAGTGTTTCTAGTTATCAGACTGTTCAGACAAACGCAAAAAAGCCTTCCACACTCTCTTCTTCATCTGAATGGATTTTTAAGACAGCTACTGATCCCAAAATGTAAGTTACATGTGAACTTACCAGGTGAGACGGCAGTTACATCGCCATGCCTCGAGATTAACTAATCCCTCTGAAATCATTGTTCCCTCCTTTCCTCTTCAACCTCCGCTCAAGTCACAACCAAACCGGAGGTTGAAACTATCACCACTGAAGAAAGATCTCTCGCCATATATATATATATATATATATATATATATATATATATATATATATATATATATACACAGTGAGTTACTGGGGCTGTCGAAGTGTTCTACCGTAGTGATGCTTCCCGTCTGGACAGAATCACTAACCTGGCCATCCACCAGAACTGCTCCACATGTTCACTGCCTTGAAAATCATTAATGAACACAACAAGAAACATTTCACTGTAATTTCTTTTTTTTTACTTAGTGCACTGAACTCTCTTCACCAGGAGTGTCATATGACTAAGTCACAAGCACGACGCTAACATAGTTAACCAGACTGAGTTGAAAGAACACTTTCTTGCAACTCCCTCACATGTTGGGATCAGAATGCGTGACAAGACTCATGAACACTATCCAAAACTTGTGCCTCCAAGGATGAACTTGACTATGATATGGGTCTACCTGCATTCTCCTAAATCATCCAGAAAGAACATGAGCCTTACGGAAAGGGGACACAAGCCTGAGTCACAGTGTCTAAAAAAAAATAAGGCTAGGTTCCGTAATTATCAGAAAGGGAAAGTAGAAATAATCGCTCGTACTTGGACATTTTTTCTTGTTTTTTTAGTGTAATATATATATATATATATATATATATATATATATATATATATATATATATATATATTTCAAAATATTGATTGATACTGTTACGAGTGCTAAAGATGCTGAAGTAGTGCAGCTGATGGGTGTATGACCCAATTTGAGTCTCACCTCTTGACAAATTACGGTTGCTGACCTGTTGCTATTTACAATACAATCCGGTCATAAAAATAATGAGAACGCTGATCAGGATTTCCGCAGGAGTTTCACAGTGTCTAAAAACATTCCACCAGTTGTCAGTCAAGTTCAATATATAAATCTGCTTCACAAGACGAATCATAAGTTAGCTACACCAGCTTCAAACTTACCTCCCTGCTCGGGCAGTCCAGCCAACCCACAGCATTCACTCCTACGTCCCGGACGACCACTTCCAAAGGGTAACTAGTCAACATTTGTCATTCCATAAACTTATTGACAATGCTACTTCATGCACAGCAAATATCCTCCAAGAGGCCTTCAGTAATTCAAATGAAATAAAACAACCAGCTAAAATAACAGTAAGCATTGGTATAAGTTGCTGCCCGGAATCGAGCCCGCTTAGATTCGATTCCTTATCGTAGAAGTCGGTCCCCAGTCAGCCCAGATATTCATCCTACGCTTGAGGTTGGTCGATAAATTGGGTACCTGGCTTAGGCTAATATTTATACAGAACCGGGAGACCAAACTGCAGATGCAAGGATGAAGTGAAAAAGATTTTGAGCGACTGGGGCCTGAACATGCATGAGGGTGAAATGCGTGCACGGGATAGAGTAAATTGGAGCGATGTGGTATACTAGGGTCAACGCGCCATCAATGGACTGAACCACGGCATGTGAAATGTTCATAGTAAACCATGGAAAGGTCTGTGGGGCCTGGATGTGGATAAGGAGCTGTGGTTTCGGTGCATTACACAACAGCTAGAGAATGAGTGTGAGCGAATGTGGCCCTTTTCGTCTGTTTTTCTGGCGCTCCCTCGCTGACGCAGGGACTGGCGATGCTTTTTTCCGTGAGGTGGTGTCGGGAATGGATGAAGGTAAGCAAGTATGAATATGTACATGTGCATTTTTGTACATCTATGTGTATGTATATGTATGTACATATATGTATATGTACGTGTATGTGCGTACGTATATGTATGTGTATGTGAGTGGATACGTCTTTCTTCGTCTGTTTCCTGGCCTGCTTCGCTAAAGCGGGAAACGGCCATCAAAAATGGGGAGAGAGAGGAAAAGAAAGAAAGAAAAAAGTATATCAAATATAAATATATGTATAGATAGATAGATAGATAGATAGACAGATAGATAGATAGACTGATACATACATACATACATACATACATACTGTAGTGCTCGATGAAGCAAGAAACAGAGAAGATACGACGGTGCAAGACTTAGGAAACCAAACGCCAAATGGATTTTCAAGCGCCATTACACCCGGATTCAGCGGTAATTCCTGTAATGGCAGCAGAATGCGCTAACCCAACGCGTAACGAATACGATCATTCCGGACGATCGACGCCAACTTACAATGATAAGGAAAACTGGTGCACGTATGATGACAACGAATGATGACCTATGTGTAAGATGTTATGGGACTATGATTTACAACGCTTCAGAACGCAAGAGACCACGAGGTCAATAACTTACAACATCGAAGAACGCACAAGGTTGTGGGTAAGAAGCCACAACTCTCCAGAAAGCATAAGGACATGGGAATAACATTTCAAAACGCTTCATAAAGAGATTACGACTTTAGCATCCAATAACTTTCCTCCGGCATATAACCTTGTCATAGACCATCAGGTCTTTTGATGTCTATCCTTCCCAAGTACACCCACGCTAGAGGCCTCAACATGACCCACGACGGTACTGGCGTTCCTGGTACCGCCACAGAATAAACCAACGCGTCACAGTTTAGGACAGTCACTGAATCAGGCTGCCACCACAGGACGACTCGCCATCCTCACCAACACTCCTACACACAACGTCAGCAGCGTCAATGAATTCAAAACCTTCCTTATAGTATATACCAGCAACATTTACACACTATACTGCAAATTATATATATATATATATATATATATATATATATATGAATTCATTTTTCATTCACACTTGATCGCCATCTCCCGTATTAGGTAGGAAGCGCCGGGAGTAGACGAAGAGAGTCCTCATTCGCTCACATCCATTCTCTGGCTGTCATGTGCAATGCATCGAAATCACAGCTCCCTATCCTCGATCAGGCCCACCAGATCTTACCATGGTTTACCCCGGCCGTTTCACATGCCCTGGTTCAGTCTATCGACCACACATCGACCCCTGTATACCATATCATTCAAATTCACTCTATTCCGTACACGTTTTTCACCCTCCTGCATGTTCAGGCCCTGATCACTCTAATTTTTTTTTTCACAACATCCTTCAAGTTCAAATTTGGTCACCCGCTTCTGCCAAATATATCCACTTTGTCTACCTCTTCTCACTCATTCTTTCCAATTGATCGAACCATTTCAGCACAACTCTTCAGCTCTCTCAATCACACTCTTTTTATTACCACACGTCTCTCTTACCTTTTTTTTACTTACTCGATCAAACCACTCATACCACATACTGCCCTCAAACATTTCATTTCCAACACATCCATCTTTCTCCGTACATCCTCATCTAAAGCCCATACCTCGCATCCATACAATACTGTTGAGACTAGTATACCTTCAAACATACCCAATTTCGCCCTCTCTGATAACGACCTCTCTCGCCACACATTCTTCATTGTTCCCAGAATATAAGCCCCCTCACCCATCCCATCATTCACATACAAACCTCGAACAGCCAGGATCGATACCGGTCTAGACCCCGTTGCTCACAAATGAGAGACGAAGGGTATTCAGTTACTTACTATTCGAATAGTCATTTGCCGATTAGGGGCGTTCATAGCCTAGCGGTAGCGCTCCCGCCTACCACGCTAAGGTCCCGGGTTCGAGACCTGGCTGTTCGAGGTTTGTATGTTACATGGAAGTGCGCGTTCATTTGCACCATTTCGTGTGCGTGTATATATATATATATATAAGAAGAAGAGAGGAGGGTTAGTGGGTTTGGGTAAGGCTGGGTCTGCAGCAGGGATGTGTGATGTCACCATGGCTGTGTAATTTGTTTATGGATGGGGTAGTGAGGGACGTGAACGCAAGGCTATCTATCAGGGAAAGGACTAGATATGCAGTCTGTTGTGCGTTAGGGGGTGGGAGCCCGGGAGATGTGTCAGTTATTGTTTGCATGACACGACACTGGCGGCAGATTCCTGCGAGAAACAACTGAAGCTGGTATCTGAGTTTGGGAAAGCGTGTGAGAGGAGGATATAGCGGGTAACTGTCAATAAAAACAAGTTTATTACATTTAGCTTTGAAGAGAGAGATCGTCATTTGGAGTGCGATTCTGAATGAATAGAATTTGAATGGCAGTGTTTCAGATACCTGAAAGTAAATATAGCAGAGCATGGAACCAAAGGAGCTGAAGTGATCCATTGGGTGGGTGACAGGGCAAAGGTCCCGCCGAACTGAGGAATGTGAAAAAAAGGGGGGTCGCCGTCTTCACGGGCAAAGATGAATATGTTTGATGGTATAACAGTGAACTATGTTAAAAGTTGAAGACAAATGATCATTTAAAGAAAGAAAAAAAGAGGGTAGGCAATAGAAAAGAACCCTGTGGCACACCACTACCAACAGGATAAGAGGGATGAGTCGCTCTACCATCGACTACCCCGATGAAACGACACAAAAAGGAACAAAAGGAACCTGTGCATTAGAGAATAGAGAAAGGCAGAAAAGTCAAAGAAAGAAGATCTAGAAAGAAGGAACTTTTGTCACAGCCGGTCAAAAGTTTTGGACGTGTCGACGGCTACGACAAAAGAGTTACCAAAATCCCTGGCAGAGGAGGACCAGAGGTGAGTCACTCAGGAGAGATCACCAGTGGACTTAGCACCGTGATAACCGAACTGGCAATGTAAAAGGGAGTGAGATTCTAAAGTGCTAAAAAACGAGAAAAATAAGCAGTTTCAAAGACTTCAGAGATGGGGACAGTAAAAGTGAAAGCGATAGGGCAATTGCTAGAAGGGTTGGAATGGTCTCCATTCTCAGGGATGGGCTGCATCAAGACAGAATTCCATGAAAAAGGGAAAGCTCGAGCTTTTGGACAAAGATGAAACGAGGAAGTAAGGATCGCAACTAACTCAGAGGCGCATCCCCCTTGCGACACATGAGGGTATGTCATCTGAACCATACGCCTTGCCCACCTGGTAAAGGACACAAGGCCTCGTGTGAGGAAAATCCTGGAAAGGACAGAGGTTGAGTGAGAGGTGGGGATCAGGAGGAAGCACTACAAGGGGAATCATTCAAAGCAGAGTTAGAATAAAACAAGTTGCCGTGAAGAGCTGAACGGGTATAAGGAGAGAGAGAGAGAGAGAGAGAGAGAGAGATAGGTAGCTATTCGGAGAGATATAATCTTATTTCAAATATCCTATGTCTACCAGATAGAGACAGGAACAGAAAATGGAAGAAACATGTGTCCTATCCTCTACACACACACACACACACAAACCAGTCCTCCAGGGTGGGCCTTGGGACCTGGTTCATCCACTGGGCCAGGAACTATGGTTGGCTTACCTCCACGGCAGACCAGGCTAACTGACGCCTCCCGACCGACTCTCGCTTCACTAAGGAATTATTTGTCTCAAACTGGGACGTCCAGCTGCCCTGACTACCAACAAAGAACAATGACAAGGGGAAGGAAACGACATACTCTGGGTGTTTTCCTCATGCAAATGTCACTGCGTGTGGATGCCTGTATAATAATAACAATAATAATAAATATATTATTTTATTATTATCATTATTATTATTATTATTATCATCATTACTACTAATATAATCATTATCATCATTACTATTATCAATTATCATTATCATTATTACAGGTTTATCAAAACGACATAAGCCAAACGCAGAAAACATTAGAAATTATTCAACAATGTACAGTGGGTTATGAAAAGGAAAGGTAAAACTGATACGTCTTTACACAAGTCCGAAGATGGAGGCAAATAATGTCTAAAATATCAGTAATAATATTCACGATGGCTTGGACGGGGCTCCTCCAGTAGGACGCATAAGTACAAGCATATATTCATGGGCTTGATGCACTTGTGAGGCCCAACTACCAAATCGAGGAGTGATCTAAGGAGGCAGGAAATGACTGGGCAACTGCCTCATCTTGGACTGTCGGAGGAGGACTAAGTGAACCATGGAGAGAGTCAGGAGGGTCACTGTGTTGAGAACCTCCTTGTTTATGTTGTGTAAGTGGGATCATGGATGATCTTGTACGCCCTTTTCAGCACATTTTCTAGCAGCACCTGTCGTGTGGTGGATAAGGAGAAAGACCAGCCGGAGGAGGCTTGGGAAATTTTGGGTAAAATGAAATTTGCGTTAATGTCCTTGACTTAAGACACACCGAGTCCAAGTGTCTTCAGCCGACAAAGAACACAAAGACCACAACCCGAAGATGTGATGATGAGAGTGAACGCGTTTCTTCCAACTTGGGAACTGAGGTCTAGAGAGACAGTATGGGTTGATATATGGTTAGAAGCATGGCTGACATTTGGTGTGGTTAATGATAACAGGGCTGGCGGAGGTCCAGTTCTGAAGGCTGCTGAAGGGGTTCTGAAGGACAACGTATTCTGGAGAACTGTTCAAAACACTAATATGAATGGGAGAATCAACAAGGTGCTTCCCTCGGGCAGGCGCGTCCATCACACCATCATCCATAAGGATGACGAAGCACATCACCCGAATTTGTGCCCAACGGATCGCCACAGGTGAGGAACTGGACGGTGAAGACGACCTCTACGAAGTCCCACAACATTCGTGAGGACTTCGGCAAACTGTACTGCAGTCCAAGGTCAACATCTTTGATAAAGTTAACTATGACGAGAGCAACGGAGGTCTTGTGTCTAAACTGTGACTGAGTACGTAAGTACGTATGTACGTGTGTGTGTGTGTGTGTGATTACAATTTTGTGTATTATGGGGAGAGAATATAAAATTTGTGTTGCCCCTTCCCTTAAAACCTTGTGTATATGTACCATGTCTTTACTCCTCTATGTATGTATGTACACACGCACATCTGAGCCTAATCCAGGTACCCATTTATAGACCAACATCAAGGAGAAAATGAACTCCTGGGACTGCCTGTGGGCCGACTATAGCGCCCAGGAATCGAACCTATGCGGGCCTAATCGCGGGCGGATCCCTGCAGACTCAGGGTCAATAACTACCTACTGTATTGACTACTACATGAAGGCCCGCGCGCGTGTGCGTGTGTGTGTTTAATCTTTTTTTAGTTATCTAATAGTTTTCGTATAACTACTCTCTTTTTACCAAAATTACTTTTGGGAAACGGAAACAAATTACACTAAAAGTGAATCAGGAAGTCACACCTGCCACTATACTCGCAAGATTTTAATGATATCTCTCAATACCTGTAATACGTATATATTCAGCTGACTCAATCTTTCATGGTGCTCGTTTTACTAATACTAAGCACACACAAAGTACCAGATAACCTCTCACATTTCAACTATGGAAAAAATCGTTAAAAATCAAACCTGCTAACAAACTGCCACATATATTTCGATTAAGTCTTTAGATACTGTGGTATGGACTGAAGCAGTTGCTACCCTGCCACATGAAACTGTTCACTCTGGTGAGTCCGTTAGTATCGGATCTATCGATACGTTGGACTCGCATATCTTAATGACTGGACCCATCTAAAGGCATGACCCGCCCTTCCAGTGCCCCAGTCTGGTACGAAAAGTAGGTTGCATCAACGTGACCACATATAACCTCCAGAAATCATCATCATTCACTCTCTCATGCCAAGGTTTGCTCCGCTAACTCCAGGCGACCTTGGCGTTTAATAATGGAGACTTTTCGTTTTCATCTGAACAGGATTTATAAATGTAAATGGAATCTTAACGTATGCTCGGAATCAGGTCAAAAATTTTACCGAATAAATAACAGATTTATGTGTACAGATTGTTCATTTTCACCGAAATTTTCTTCATAAAATCTTAACCTCGAACTTAGCATCACATAATCATTATCATATCTACCCAAAGGTAGTGTCCCAGATCTTTTGTTGTTGTTGTTGTACAAGACGACTTATTTTGAGCAAAAGGTAAAACCAATGTCATTTTACTGCAGAGTGATCTTCCTGGATTATGTGCCAACATGTGATACCTTCTGCTGCTGAACCCAGTTCTTCCAGGCGTCCGTCCCTCCAGGTGGAGGAGGTTGGCAAGCCTCCCACACCGCGTGGGCATGTGGCCAAGAGGCGGCCGCAGGTTTCTCAGTGGCGTGAGAAGCCTTCTAAGGTCGGGGGAAAGAGACAAACCTACCGCCTATGACGAGATTTTACCAAAAGGTAAGGTTAACGCGTAGTGCTCACCGCATGCATCTTGCTAGATGAATAATACGATTTCTATTCTTCTATTTTCTGCTAGTACAAAATAGGTGTCTTGTGGGGCTCTCGTATATTCTTGTGTAAAACCTTTTTGGTATATAACTCTGTTCCTTCCTTTTTGAGAGGCTCTTAAGTTCAGAGCATTTTCATTTTCAATTCAATCTGTTGTCATACGTATATTATCATATATCTTCCTTTTCCCTTTAAGCCGTAAAGCTCGAGTGCTTGCAGCCTCTCATGGTAGCTCCTATGTCCCATCCCATCGATTTTCCGAAAGAAAAGCTTCTAAATTTTCGCTAACTGGTTTCGTTCCATTTGCTTGGTTTGTCACAGCATTATTCACTAATATTTTGCTTGCGCATATATATATATATATATATATATATATATATATATATATATATATATATATATATCATTATTTATTATGTTTGATCTCTGTTCTCGCGTCAGCGAGGTCGCG
>JAYMFT010365376.1:0-22334 GCA_038088735.1 Panulirus argus
AAGTAATGTAAGGGTAAGAGAGATGTGTGGTTATAAAAAGAGTGTGGTTGAGAGAGCAGAAGAGGGTGTGTTGAAATAGTTTATGGATGATGTAGTAAGTGAGGTGAATGGAAGGGTCTTGGAGACAGTAGTAAGTATGCAGTCTGTTTTAGTGGAGGGGCGTGGAAGGTGAGTCAGCTATTGTTTGCTGATGTTATGATGCTGGTGGCAGATTTGAGTGAGAAGCTGCAGAATCTGGTGTTTAAGTTTGTAAGAGTGTGTGAATGGAGAAAGTTGAGAGTGAATTTGAATAAAAGCAAGGTTATTTGATTTAGCAGAGAAAAGAGTGCGAGGTTATTCAAGGGTGAGTTTAAATGTAGAGAACTTAGAGGAAGGAAAGTGTTTTAGATAACTGAATGAAGAGGACTTGCAGTAAGTGGAGTATGGCAGTGAATGGAACCATGGAAACTGAAGTGAGCCATATGGTGGTTGAGGGGGCAAAGGTCTTGAGTACATTGAGGAATGTGTGGAAGGAGGTAACATGTCTTTAAGGGCAAAGTTAGTTATGATTGATGGTATAGTAGTCCTGTCGGTGCTATATGGATGTGAGGCATGGGCTTTGGACAAAATTGTAAAGGATAAGTTGTTTGTGTGTAAGTGAAAAGTTTGAGGGTTGATTGAATATGAAATAATAGGGTAAGAGAAAGGTTTGATAGTAAGAGGAATATGTATGAGTGAGCTGAAGAGGTTGTGCTGAAATGGTTTGGACAGATAGAGAGGACAGATGAGGAAGGGATGAATGTATGGGAAGACAAGTTAGAAGTGGAAGGAACAAGGAAAAGGGGGGAACCAAGGAGGTGCGTCTCTGATTTCGGAGCATTATATGTGACATCTAGAGAATGGACGCAAGTGAATAAAGCCATTTCTTTGTCTGTTCCTTGAGCTACCTTGCTCATGCAGATGTGGCAAACGTGTAAAAAAAGATATGTATGTTGGAAAAGAGGTGGTAACTGACAAAACAGGTGATATTAAGAGTTTAATCCAGATGTTTTGACACAGTTGTCTTCCTCAGTGAACTGAGTAATGAAAGACACACTCAGCGGGTCAGCCATTTCTCTGGCTATATCTCCCATCTGGTTTGGCTTTCAAGGTTCTGCCCCTCTCCTAGACTTGTTTAAGGCCACCTTTGCCATTACCCGTGCCAAAGTAATGCTGATGGCATTACATGGGTATGGGCTACAAACCCACTTTTACATGGAACCATTCAGCTTCTTTTCTATCTACTTGCTCACTTTGCCTAACTTTATTCTTAAAAACTCCTCACTGCTTTCAGTGGCTTTTCTCCTTCAACATTTATTTGTAACACCTTTCACAAAGCAGCACTGTCAACCCTGTCATGTGCTTTCTTCAGATCCATGAATGCCACATAGAAATCCATCTGTTTTTCTTAGTGTTACTCACACATATTCTTCAAGCAAACACCTGATCCACATATCCTCTACCACATGTGAAACCACATTATTCTTCCCCATTCTCATCCTCTGTGCATGCTTTCACCCTTTCAATCACCAATCTTCCATACAACTTACCAGTTACACTAAACAAACATGTACCTCTTTCATTCAAACACTCACCTTTTGTTTCCCTTCCTGTGAAGCAGTGGTATTGTACCATCTGCCAGTCCCCAGGCACCTCACCATGATCCATACATGTATTGAAAATCCCTACTAACCAATCAAAAGTAAAGTAACCCCCCTTTCTTAAGAAATTCAACTACAGTACCGTTTACTCCATCAGCCTTGCCTCATGTCTTCTTATGCAAGGCTTTCACTGCCTCTGCTCTTTTCACTAAACCACTTATGACTCTCACTTTGCATACCTCTGTGACAAGCACCCTGCATCTGCTACCATGTCTATCTGTCTATCTATCTATATCTCTGATGCCTGTTCCAGTTGGAATACCTGCAAAGGTGTGGTCACGGCAACAAAGCCTCCATAACTAAGGAACTCCAGTGATGCTTCTTAGCCTTTAGTGCCTCATCCTTAGCAGGCCACTGGCAGAGGGCAAGTCTAGCTCAGTGTTTGCAGAGTCTTCTACCTAATGTTCCTAATGACTATTGTATCTAATGCCCCTACCTTCTACTTCTCCCTAACATTTCCACCTAATGCTTCTGGCTGAAAGTTCCTCCCTACTACTTGTAGCTACTGCTCCTACCATTTTGCCCAAAGGCAGGGCTAGCACACAGTGCTCACTGCAGGAAAATCTAGAGTTATGAAGAATCAGCTACTTAAGTGCTGTCAAGTGTTACATATGATAAGGAGAGATTGTGTGTTTGTGGACAGAATGCCAGTAGTGCACATGGTAGTGAGGCAGAAAGAAAAGACAACTACCTGGGTCAGAGGAGTGCAACTTGACAGCCGCTAAAGTGGTGCCTCACTAAGCAGATGTCACTAACCCTCTTCATACCCAGACGGATAGTAATGATAATATACCTCCCTGGTTGTTGACTGCCAACCATCTACTACCTATTTGCTACCCTGTCATCAAACATATTCAACAAGCCTTATAAGTATTCATTCCATCTCCTCTTCATCTTATCACTGCCTGATTTCTCCTCCCCATTTGTCCCCTTCACTGACTTTCCCCTTTGTTCTCTTCTTTTTCTCACTCTAATAACCTCCTTACAATCCTATCTTCCTTAATATTTGCTGATACTTGGTCACCTCAACCCTAATTTGGCCAATTTTTTCAATCCCTGCACCTTCCACTTGACTTTCAGCCACTTTTTTTCTACATCTTCTAATCACAGGTCCTCCTTTCCATATAACTCTCATCTCTTTCACTAACAATTTTATTTTCTTCATCCCAGTATTCACTACCCTTTATCCCCTGTGCACCTCCCACCTTGCACATGCCACTCACTCCTCTTACAAATTCCAGAACTATCTATCTATCTTTATATCTGTCCATATCACTGATGCCTGTTTCCTCTGGGAACTCCCATCAAGATAATGGTCACAGCAAGAGTCTCCGCTTATCCCTATCCTTACATGCTTCCCTCATCTACATCATTCCACGCATTCTTCCACCATTTTTCTCCCTCCAGTATTCTTCCACTCCATTTCCCCATGTCACAGATGATCTTCCTTTCACACCAAACCAGTTGATTGTACTATCATAAAATCTCCTTGTAAGCTTCCAATCTTTTGACATGCCCAAATCATGTTTCACCAACTCTACCACACCACAATTTATTCCCTTTGCATTCCCTGCCGTATCACATCTCTCATACACTCATTCATTTCATTCTTCATTTCATCAAGTCTTATTACATGCTCTCCTCAAATAGCTCATTTCTACAGCCTGGATTCTTGATGATCTCTGTGGCTCATTCCATGTCCATATTTTGGCTGCTTTGATCAGGGTTGGGAGAACTATGCTTTCCTCTCTTCATTTCCATACTTAACCTCTACCCTTCATTACTCTGTTAAGGGACCCAATGACTCTTCTACCCTGTACTGCTGTCTCCCTTATCTATCCTTCCATATCACCAAACTTACCGAAGGTATCTCTTAAATACTTAAATTCTCTCACTTATTCCATATCAAAAACACAGTTTAATACACTTTCTTCTTCATTCTATATGGTTTTTCAAAATCTATAATTTCACTCTTATTTCCTTTCAAACACCACTTCTTTACTTTTACTTGCATTTACATTGTTCCGTATGCTAACACACATATAAAACACACTTAAACCTTCTTCAACTCCTCTTCACTCTCAGCAAACAACACAGTATCATCCTCAAACAGGCTTGCCACTAGCCATCATACCTCATTGCCACACTCATCTCTGCACCTCTTTTCCCTAGTTTTGCTTTCATATCTCTTTTCACTCCATCCATATTTATATTTAAAATCCATGGTGGCATCACACAGCCTTGCTCACACCCACATATACACTGAAACTTTCGCTCAACTCTCCAGCCACTCTTACACATGTATTTGCTCCTCCATAAAAGACTTTCACACCATCCAACAGTTGTCCTCTTACCCCATTTATCCTTAACATATCCCATAAGGCATTCCGCTCGACTGTCATACACTTTCTCCATATCCATAGAAACTGCATACAACTTCTTTTCTTTTGCTAAATTCTTTTTCAACGTCATATTTATCACAAAAATCTGATCCACACATCCCCTACTGTTCCTAGAGCCCTCTTACTCCTCACTTCCTTCAGTGTTAGTCAACATCCTTGCATACACTTTTCCTGACATACTTAACAGACTTTTGTCTGTCTGTGTCTCTGATACCAGTTCCCTTTGGGAACACCCTCGAGGGGGTGGCCATGGCAAAAGAGTCTTCATAACTGTTGAACTCCAATGCAGCTGCTTAGCCTTGTCTGCCTCACCCTTTGCGGGCCAATGGCAAAAGGTAGCTGTTCCACAGTTTTTACAGAGGCTCCTACCTTGTGTTCCCTCCAGCTACTATTACCTAGAGTGTCTACATAATGTTTCAGCCTGCTACTTCTACTTAATGCTCCAAGCTTGATGTTCCTAGCTACTGCTTCTACCTAATGTTTCTGCCTAATGCTCCTGTCTAATGTTCCTGCCTACTGCTATTGTCTGTTGATCTTGCCAGTCCCAGTAATTTTTACATACATTCTTAGCACCTTGTTCTTTGTATAAAGGAACAGTAATAGCTGTCACTCAATCCCCAGGCACAATCAGATGCATCCACTCTTATTACACTTTTCCTCCATCCTTCACTATATCAGCCATAATTCCATTCACTCCAGGTGCCCTTCCTACCTTCAGCCTTATTATTGCCCTTTTTACCTCCCTTTTTGCTATGGGCCCTTGCAGTTGTGTCCTCTTCCTTCCATCCTCCATACCCATGCATATAACAACTGCTTCATCACCTTCTCCCACATTCATCAGTTCCTCAAAATACTCTTTCCATCTTCTTTTCACTTTCTCCCTTTGATTCAGCAACTCCCTTTGCTTATTCCTCACATTAATATTTCCACTCATACATCCACCTCCTTCCCTTTTTACCTTCTTCCAGTACAATTCCTTATTTTCCCTAAACTTTTCACTCAACTTTCATCCAAAATCGTCATCTATTCTTTCTTTGCTTTCCTTTATCAGCTTCTTAACATTCCACTAACACATTTTATATTCTTCTCTCCTTTGCTAAAGTTCCACCAATACATTCCTTTTGAGCAGTCTACCATATGTCTTTTCTTCTCTTCCACAGCATTTCTGATCTCTTCCATCCACTTTGCATTGCCTTTTAATTATATATCTCACGACCTTGTATCCAACTCTTAATTCTCCATCCTTTAATGGTATTTCCCTGAACATTTTTAAAACCTCATTCATACGTGACTGTATCCCTACATTCAGTGCACCTTCATCTAAACTTTCGGTCACCCTTCTTTCATACTTCTGCATTTTTTCTAATTCATCTTCTCATTTGCCAGTTCTTTTACCTCTCCATTTGTCCTTACACTGTACCTCCACTTCTTCCAGGTCCTCAGCCCCACAACAACCATGAAGTGGTCAGAGTCTACATAGTATCCTCTCACAACTCTTGGCATCTAGCATAGCCTTTCTTAATCTTTCATCCACCGCCACAAAGTCAGCCAAAAGGCTTTTGCTCTTTTCTTCATTATTTCTCATCCATGTATACATGTGGATCATCTTGTGCTGAAACAAGGTGTTTTGCAAGAAATAAACCCCTCTCAGCCCAGACATCCACAAAATAATTTCCATTCTCATTTACTCCAGGCACTCCCCATTTACCAGCTACTTCACCAATTTCATCACATCCCACTTTCGCTTTCATATCGCCCATTACAACCACGTTTCTTTCATTCCCAAAACTGTTTTTGCAATCATTTATATTTTTACCAAGAATGCTTCATTCCATTCTGTCCTTGCACAGTCTTCTTATTCAAGGGCACATATACACGTACCTAGGCATACTTGACAAATCCAATCTTTCCTTTCACCTGCACTATTCTTGATCCAATCCATCCATCCATCCTCTTTAACACCCTCCCACATTTTCATTGATAGCAGAAGTGCTCACCTTTCCTTTTACCCTGATAAATTTAATTCATTCCTATCCATACCACCCCTCCTTTCCTACCCTCCCATAACTTGCATTCACCATTTCCATTTCCGGTCCATACACCCTGCTTAAGGATATGAGTTTCCTCAATCCCAAGCACATCCAAGCAATAACTTACAAATTTCTCCACAAGCTCCCTCCTTATGCTCTCATCAGTCATCTCTCGTTTACATTCATTGCCATAACCCTCAATCACTGGTAGACTATAGACTACAGAGCCACTTCTTAGCCTTTTGTGCCCCACCTTTAACAGAGAGCAACTCTAGCACAAAGTTTCCCAGTGGTAGCAAGGCTTCCATATTGTCCGAAAAACTAAAATCCTCAGCATACCTCAAGTGTTTGTCTGTATTTAAAAGGAAAACTGCCACTGCTATTTCCATGATGGAGTTAGACAACATCAACCCCTTTAGTTCCACCCCTAAGAGTGTGATGACAAGGTTATTATGAGAAGGCGGGGTAAGACTTGGAGACTGTGGCAAACTAGAGTATCCCCTTGAGGTACTGATATTTGAAATGTTCCTCAATTTTGAGCCTACCACAGTAGCAGCACCTCCTAACCTCATTGGTTATGATACTGCCACTGCTTCCCTAATACCTTCCATTCCTCACCCACTCCCCTAGTTTCATTTACTCTCACCTTTTGCCATTCTTCAGTCAGTATCTCCTGATAATTCTTCACACAAGTCTGTAAGCTTACATACATTCACCACCCTTTCTGAAAGCCTTTACAAATCTTTGCTATCCTTTGCACCAGGTAATGATCAGACATCCCTTGAGTTGCCCCTCCCAGGACATTCACATCCAAGAATCTCTCTCTTGTAATTCAGTAATTCTCACTTACCTTCTTTCCAGCTCACCCACATTTAGTTGTGTGTGTCTCTTTTTATACCAGGTACTCCTAATCACCATTCCTTTTCATCACACAACTCCACAAGATGTTCACTATTTTCATTCACCTCTGAATACTCACATGCCCTCCCAATACAACCTCAGTTGCCACATTACCCAATTTCACATTCACATCATGTATCAATAATACTTGATCCTTCACATCAAAATTGCTAACACACTCCCTCAGGTGCTTGCAAACACCTCCCTTTCTTCATCATTCTTCTCATGGCCAGGCACATAAGCACTAAGAATCGCCCATCTCAAATAATCCACTTTCATTTTTACTTGCATCAGTCTGGAGCTCAATTCCATACACTCTTTCACACATTCCCACAATCCTGCTTGAGCAGAGGTGCTACCCCATCCTTAACTCTTGCCATTACACTTTTCCCTTACCTTACCCCTTGGACATTCCCACACTATTCAGCCATTTTATCTTTTAGCTTTGTTTCATTCAGAGCCAACACATCCAGGTTCTTTTCCATGCACATGCCATCTGTCCCCCCACCCTTCTCTCTCTCTCTCTCTCTTTTTTTTTTTTCCCATTTTGGTTACATTCAAAGACATTCATACACCTCAGCCTGAGCCTTCAAGGAGAATGAACACTCTATGCTTGGCTGCTGCTTCTGTTTCACTGTTTAAATTTTGAAGAATACAGGAAGGGAAAGGTTTTCAGACCCTTGCTCCCACCTCTTAAGGGTACCTTCTATGACATGGAAGGAATACTTGGTAAGTATTTTATTGTTTGGATTGTGGTTCTTAGAGTCACCCTTAACAAGCCACTGGTAGAGGGCAACTTTAGTGCAGTGCTTCAGAGGCCTGTACCTAATCTTCCCACCAACTACTATAACCCAGTGTGTCTACTTAATGTTCCAACCCCTTATTTCTACCTGATACCCCTGTCTAATGTTCCTACCTATTTGTTATACCAATTTGCCAAAAGGCAGGCTTGAGTTGTGTAAGTTGTTTTATGTCAGGTGTTATGTGTAACAAGGAGAGATTCTATGTTTATAGACAGAATATCAGCAGTCCACATGTGGGTGAGGCAGAAAGAAAAGACAGCTACCTGGGTCAAAGGCGTGCAGTTTGTAAAGCACTAAAGTGCTGGCTCACTCTGCAGCCATCACTGCCCCTTTCGATACCTAGGCAGGTAGTACAGGTGATATTCCCCCACGATACCACAGTAGCAAAATTGAACGTGCAGCACTACGTTACACATCTGGAACAGTGGCTCACAAAGAACAGAAAGTTTGCATCTCCACAAAGTTTTCAGTAATTCTTTTAAGCCCAGAGGGACATGAATCTAGCTCATATCCCTCTAGTCACCTTAAATGAACAATCACTCTCACTGGACAAAACTCCAACCATTCTAAGCATCACAAATGACACACGACATTCACTTCCTAAGTCATTAACATCAACACAAGAGTATCACACAAACTGAAAGCCCTTAAAACACTAAATGGCTACAGGTTTGGGCAACAAAAAGAATCCTTCATCATCACAAACAAACACTTCATCCACTCTACCTTCATACACACCCATTTTTTGCCTAGCCAGATAACAGCCTCTTTGTCCACATTCTGCAATCCTCCTAGAGCCTTAGCTCCTCACCCACACTGTGACTCACTTCTGCTTCCATTGTTTTATTTGCTGCTTTGTCCATTCTCAGGTATCCAAATCACTTTACTTCCTCCAACTCATACCCCAGCTAACTTGTCCTTCTGCCCTGTTGAGCTTGATAACCATGCTTTTATTCACATTTATTCACAACTTCTTCCTTTCATATACACTCTTAAACTCAGACACCAACTTATGCAGTTTCACTCAAGTATCTGCCACCAGTGCTATGTCATGAGCAAACAATAATTGACTCATCTCCCATGATGATGTCTGTATGGTTGTATTTTGTTTTAATGGATGCGACTTAGAGGAAAGTGATGTGAGTTGAGGTGTGATGGTTAATCATGGAGAAATGGAATGAAAGTTGTGGCACTTGTACAAAGATGATGCAGTCTTGTAAGCTAAATCAGAGGAAGAGTTAGATAAAATGCTGGACCTGTTCAGTGATGTCTGTAGGAGAAGTTTTGCTGAATGTGAATGCAATTAAAATGCAAGTCTTTGAAAGGTCATAGTGTAAGTTTCCATGGCAAAGACCTAGGAACTGTAACATTGTAGTTAATCATAGAAAAACAGCATAGAAATTACTGCAGTTGTTTGATGCAGATGATGCTGTCTTGTAAGGAAATCAGAGAAAGAGTAGGATAGAATGGCTTGCTAATTTGAGGACGTTTTTAGATGCAGAAAATGAATGAGAATGAAATTAAAATGCTAATTTTTGAAAGGGGTGTGAGAACACAATGTCAGATCAATTTGTTTGGTGAAAAACTGGAAGTTGTGGATAAATTTACATACTTAGGAATAAAATTCAGTGAGGATAGTGGTGGGAAAGCTGAGGTTTAATTCAGAGGAATGAAGGGAGAAATATTGACAGTGCAGTGAAATCAAAGGGGGAAAATATATAGATTTAGGATATGCAAGAAGCTTTTTTTGATGGAGTCCTTGACCTAGCACTGATTTATGGATTTGACACCCAAGTGTATTTAAGTCAGGGAAAGGAAAAAGAGGAGCAGAGATTGATACCTTGCATTGTGTACCAGTTGTTGAAATGAGGAGAATGGATAGAGTAAGGAATGAAGATGTGAGAAGGTTATTTGGTGTTAAAAAGTCATTAGAAAGATGCATGGATGAAAGTATTTTATGATTGTCTTTATGGCAAATGATAGCTGGATTAAGTCTCTCTCTCTCTCTCTCTCTCTCTAAAAACTTATTTTTAAAGTGTTTTGTAAGGACTGTGGTGTAAAATTGTAATTGTGCATAGTGCAAAATAAAAATTAGGCATTACTGGACTCCGTCTGCTTATGGTTATGCAGCAAGTGAAAAGTCACCTTTGACAAGTTTGTGTCACAGGAGTTTAATCTTATCAAAAAACTTTTCACTCCAGAGGAGTCCATCCTGTCACTGCAACTGATTATAGTGCAACCATGAAGCTGTAGGAGCTTCTAGAGAAAGGGTACTGGGGCTATAATGATAGGAGTAATATTGATTATTTAGAAATTGGTAAGAATAATGGTTGCAACAATTGTATCACTAACCTAGAAGTGTAGGCTCCTCCAGTGAATCTAATCTTATAGGAAAAGCTGGATTATTTTACATTTCTTAATGAAGCCTCTTTCTTTTTCACACAGGTCTTGCCTAGACAAGAAATTGCTCCACCAGCAAGCATGAGTGGGCTGACACAAAAAGATGTTTTCAATGCTTTAGGAATAAATTTAGGAGATGAAAATCTCAATAAAGAAGGGAACAAGACAGAAGCCACATTTTTGATAGAGAATGGAAACTCTGAAGAGGAAACGGCTAATGGACAGGACAGTCCAGAAACTGAAATGGACATTGAAAAACCATTATGTCAAGGTCAAGAGCTCCACAAGGAAAATGTTAAAGAAGTGGTTAAAGTGAGTAAACAAAAAATCGTGGACATCTCAGATAATCAGGAAGAAACTTGTATTAATAATGGAACTAGAATAGAGTGTAGACTTGAAAATAAATCTGATATGAGCTCTAAAAGTGAGGAAAATCTTATGATTCCACCAATTAATGAAAAAGAAAGCGTGGTAGATGACAAAGTTGAAAAAATGATTCCTCCAGTTAATGAAAAAGAAAGCGTGGTAGATGACAAAGTTGGAAAACAAACAGATTTGCAACATCAAGATGAAATAAAGCAAATTAACCCAGATTTCATATCTAAAATTGGGATGAAAGTAAGTGAATGCACAGAAGATGAGAAAACATTTAATACAGGCTCAGTTAATGAGGAAGAAATACTTTCTCCAGCTAAAATGAAGGGAATAGAGGGGGAGTCAGGTGAAAAGAAACTGGAGTCAGATGAAAATAAAAATGAAAATGACTTGGACAATGACAAAATGCATGTCAGTGATTCTGAAAATGGAAAAATCGGTGTTGTAAACATGGAAAATGAGGTAAATGCAGTGGAAGCAAAAATCGAACAGGATTCCTCAAATGATGCAGAAAATGAAGATGAGGAGGATACCTCAAACTTGAATGAAAGTGGTAAGTCATTATGCTTGCTGTTTTAGTTTCACTGACACTTTGTAGTTCAAAATCTTTCAACAAAATAATTATTTCATATATTTAATTGCCTTTCCCCCATTTCTGTTTTGTGCAATGTGCAAAAACCAGAGACAGATGTCCACAGCCAGTCCATACAGACTAGTTTGTAGTTTATTTTGACCACTTCTTATGCCTTGATTCAGCCCATTAACTGTATCTTGCCTTCCATATACTATATATTGGTGCAATTCCTTCTATCCAGTGCACACCTCTCACTCTCCAGAATATTAAGGTCCTGATACTGCAAAGCCTCCTATTCTCAGTCCTTCCAGCCCCTTCTGGATGTACCTATCTGTGTTGCTCCATCTGCTTCTGACACGTACTTTATCCTCCCTTTTCAGTCTCTCAACCATCTCTACATTCTCAAACCACATCCTGATTGACCCTGTCATTCAGATTACTCTCCTTACCATACGTGTCTCTGACTTGTTGTATCCTACATTATCAACCCACCAGAGGCATTTCATTAAGCACATCCACCCTCTTATTTTCCTCAGTATTCAGGTCTTAAGACTTGCATCTATACAGTGCTGTCAGGACAACTATGCCTTCATACTTCTCCATCTTTACCTGTTTGAATACTGATCTTCCTATCCACAAGCTCCTTTACACATCCAGGACCATATCCCTATGAGAGAAACAGCATTATTCATGACATAAGACAAACGATACACAGTAGCTGTGCCATTGTGGCAAAATCTCATCTTAGGTAGGTACCACCATGTGACTGATTTCAGCTCTAATGGTCCCATGTGCTGCCTTGGCCATTCCATAGATACCTAAAGCCTTCCACTTCCACCAGATCTGCCTATAAACTCACACTCAGGCTGCCCTTAACCATACCCATGCATCACCTTATTGTCTTAATTTTGTTCACTTTTATTTTAAACTTTCTCCTTTCATATCCTTTTTCATAATTTGTCATCATCTTTTGAATTATCTTCAAATACCACTTGATATACCTCCCTTAACTAAGCACCTCCAGCATACCACATGACCACTTCTTGTTTTAAGTTTGCATATACCTCCCTCATTACTGCATCAGTAAATGTGGTACATGACAGTGGTGATGCTGTTCGCTCCTGATGCATACCCACTTTCACAAGAACCAGTCACCTTCCTCCTTTCCTACTCGCACAGATGTCTTATCCTCCTTGTAAAAATTTCTTCGCATTTTGTAGTCCCCATATATTTGTCCTATCTTTAATGAGACATCTCTGTTAACCATATCCACACTTTATATTTTTCACTCATATTTCAAAGTAAATACCTGGTATACACACCCTTTACCTCTTCTGAAACCTCATTTTTCCTTTGCTGTATGATAGGAGGCTTATGGGAGTGTACTGCACATAAAATGATAAATAAGTTGCTACATTCAAAATCTATGCCTTAATTTCCACTATGGCTAGGTTTGTCTGGTTACATTGTAATGCAAATTTTTGGTGAATCTTTGAAATAAGTGATTTTGATGAAATATAGAACAGATAATGAATACACCTGGCAGTGCTAGTGAGCTTGACTGGGGAAGTCTTTCAAATAGATCTTGAGGTGATGACATGAGGAAGTAATTTTCTGCTCTTAGGTCTTGAGGGTAAAGTGAAATTAGCATGAAATAGTGCACATTTATTTTAAGGAAATGTAGAACAATGTGAGTAAAGAAAGACAGTGGGCAACTTTCTAATGTAGACGAGCTATAAACTTGAATACCTGTGGCACACACGACCAAAACACTGGTATTTACAACAGTTATTTTTAAGTAATCAGAAATGTGATTATGAATCCCTAGGAAAGAGGTATGATGAATTACATTTGTTTTAAGTGACCATTTAGGAAGAAGAAATGTAAAATGTTCCTATAGAGAGAGAAGATTCAGATTGAGTAACCCTTACCTGCTATGTGGCATTGGTCAGAGAGGAATACATATGTAACGACCCACAGCAGCCTGGAAATATTGTTACGCAGCCCCCTCGAATTCACTCCACCGAGGGTCAAGGCTTGTTAGGATACCCTCTGCATGGAACTCAAAGGGGCGGTAACAATTTTTTTCCTTCACTTCATACATTGACTTGTGGGTCCGGTGGCACTCAGTAGCAATGAACTCACTTAATGGGGAAGGAAGGTGGGCAGGGAAGCACAGTAGTCACGTGAACTTTGGTATATTACGAACAAACACAATATATGACACTTAAGGCAAGGGAGAGGGCAATGTCCGCTCACCGACACTCTCACGAATCACACTGGGCTTATAGAGGCACTTATCAATTTTCCGAGGGCTTATAGAGGCACTTGTCGGGTTCACAAGGGTTTATAGATGCACTTATAGAGCGCACAGTACTGTACAGTAGAGCTGGACGCGATAAGGCTTGCAAAAACACACACGCCAGACGCTCTCCTTGTTTGTTTTCCTCTCGTCTGTGCCGGTTTCCCTCCCACACTGCCTCGTCTCCAACAAGTGAGACGTGCCATGCGCCCTGCGTGCCGCCCAGCACACACATACCCATACATTGAACGCATACCTTTCACACAACACAGAAGACTATCAAAGTAATAAAATGGAAATGTTTACATTCCTAATCACTGCATTTCCTCATGCATAACATTACGAAACTCATGGCTTAACACAACTGAAGTCACTTGAACCATGAAGTCAGTTTCTTTCATTTTATACGAATTAGAAGGCAATTCCTCATCATTACTCCTCACGTTTGGTCGTGCTTTGCTTCTTCAGAGGCCATCGCCTAACTGACCTTTCCTTGCCGGTCCCAAGATTCCTTTGTTTCATTTCTGTAAAATCTAAAATATATTGAAACTTTGAATTCTTGAAGGTAAGAGGAACAGAAGGATCTAAGCAAAAGTTATGCTTAACTTCATCTGAGCTCACTGACTTTCATGGTAATATTTCCCAAACTGTTAACTTTACCGTATTTTATCCATTTTTCTTTTGAAGCCAGAAAGAACCACTCATAAGTAGATCCTTTGCACTCTTCGATAAACCTGCTGATTGTGTTGACAATCAACGGATATTCATGCTACCGGACAAGGAACCCTTAAACATAATACTTCTCAAAGTCATGGTTTGAGAGTGCTTCCCATTCCTCTGTTTCAAGGATCTTTATCATTCCCTGAGCACTCTTCCCCATTTTTTGGGGATCAAGAATAGAAATCTTCACTTGATCCTTTGTCACATCCTCAAATGCATCTTCAATCACTTTGGAATGGAAATTTCGAAAATTATACCAATTGCTAGCCTTTAAAACTTGCCACTGGCATGTGCATTTGGCATCAAGCATGAGGCATCTTTTATCTTTATAAGCACAGTGCTTATCAATGGAATACACAAAGATCTCTGGAATCACCACATTTCCCTCATGGTAATAAGACCAACAGGTGATATGCTGGCCTTTTCTTGTTTCCCCATGGCTCTCCAGCTTCAGACTACCTCTCGTTTCACCTAGACTGTATCATTGGTGTGAAAGGTCAGAATCTTTCAGAAGACATCGAAAGACTATTAGAAAAACAATGTCAACCAAACCCAACCTAACCTGGATGAACCAAACATCTAATACCCAAAGCTAATAACGATGCGGAGCTAAAATAAACTTTCAACCAATTATTTTACACAAACGTGGGGAGGGCTATGAAGACCAGGGAATATGGAAGTACCTTTAAGCAAATATAAGTGCATACTTATAGAAATTGCCCGACCCTATGATAAGCTCATCTAATCATGCCGACCAGATGAGAAGGAACTTATATTTTCCAATGTTTTTGCCCAAACAGGTCGCTCACCATACAAACCTACATTATAAACATTATATACACATTAAACAAAGCTTTTAATCTTTTTCAAATATTAAAATACAATTTCATATAATTTTGCCTGCAAGACGGTGTTCGGTTCATCAACAGTTCTGTCGATTAAGGCCAGTGATCTATTGACCTTTTCCCTGATCTTCACAGCCTCACACCTCACAACCCGCCTCACTAGCCCTGCGTTTACATCATCATAATGTCCTGCAAACGACCATTTCAACTTCAATTATCCATATACTTGATAAGTTTTCTTACAGGTTATTTCTCCCTAACTATATTGTGATCATTCAATCACTCAGCTTCAGTTCAGTTTCAATTCTTTATTCCTTGATAGAGGAATCGGGATCCTATTTCTGTCACTAGGTACCCCTGTGCAATAATACCAGAAGCATCTGGCAAGTGTCACGAGTACATACAAATAGAACAAAGGGGCTTCCTAAAGCCTAAGGAAGTTAGGATATTCCTTCAACACAAGCAAAGTCATACCTGATGATGGATGATATGGGCAGCAATCACGTCCCTTTTCCATGAACCTTTCCCAGGGAGTTTACGGAGGGTATCGTAACAGGTGGGCGGGGAGTCCAGGGGGATGATGGCTGCTTCTCTCTTCTTACGGCTGAGAATTCGGGTCCTGAGTTCTAGAAGTGTTAGAGGAACAATGTAGTCAGGTGTGGCCTTGTTACAGCCGGTCTTGGCAAGGCCATCTGCTGCCTCATTCCCCGAGATACCGACATGACCAGGTATCCGCACGAACATCACAGGATGGCCTGCATCATGCATGGGGTGCACAATAAAATTGCCGGGGCTTTACCGGCAACAAATCAATGCAATCACATGAAATGGCGGCCTGCATCATGCATGGGGTGCACAATAAAATTGCCGGGGCTTTACCGGCAACAAATCAATGAAATCACACGAAATGGCCGCCAGACTTGAAGGGCAAGTCACGAAGCCCAACCAACCCTTGACCTAACATAACCTATGACCCTCACTCTGACCTGAGGAGAGGTTGGGGATAATCCTCTGTATGATAGTAGCCATGATCACATCAGATGGCCACTGTCCACAACAGGTTGAAATTAGGGCTAGAGCTAATGATAGCTGATTTTATTTTCCTGCTAGAGGAACAGTACAATGAGACATATAATAACGAAGAGTTGTCCCAGTCAATAGTGTGACCTTCATTTTCAATGTGTTTAAGAATAGCAGAATTTTCCTGGCCGTACGTAATAGCATGTTTGAGTTCAGTTATCTAGTGCTTAGACACGGCTAGTGTGACCAGTATATACAACACTACATCTCTTACAGGGTATCCTATATACCCCAGGTTTATCATCTAAGGACAGTCTTTGGTAGACACTGACTAAATTCCTACCAATATTATTACAACAACTGACGGTATGGTCCCAGAGCACGACGGTGCGGTCCTGAAGCATGATGGTACTGTCCCACAGCATGATGGTACAGCCCCAAAGCATGATGGTACAATCCCAGAGCACGATGGTACAGTCCCACAGCACGATGGTACGGTCCCAGACCACGACGGAAGGGTTCCAGAGCATGGTGGTAGGGTTCAGGAGAACAATGGTACGGTCCCAGAACACGACGATATAATCCTAATCTGTGCGAAAACATATCTTCACTACTGAGACTGCCAAACCTCACCATAATTCTCTATCTTGGATACTATATTAAATATGTATCTAACAGCGTGTTTAACTTCAGCACAATGGTAAGGTCCCACAGCATGATGGTATGGCTCCAGAGCACGACAGTAGGGGTCCAGAACACGACAGTATGGTCCCAGAGCACAATGGTATGATTTTTGGGTATGATAGCATGACCTTTGACCTGATTCATAAGGATCAGGTCAAAAAGGTCAGGCCATGATACCACTAAGGCCATACCGTTGTGATCAAGGGTCATACTGTGTCCACAGAGTATCTAATCTATGCGAAAACATATCTTCACTACTGAGAATGACAAACCACTATATTTCTCTATCTTGGATATTAAGTTAACTCAAGTCATGTCCATTGAGCTAATCTGTAGGAAAATATATCTTCACTACTGAGATTGATGGACTTCACTATAATTCTCTATCTTGGATATTAAGTTAACTTCGTCACGTTCATAGAGTATCTAATCTATACGAAAACATATCGTCACTACCGAGATTGATGGACTTAACTATAATTCTCTCTCCTGGATACCACTACTGAGAATGATGAACTTCACTATATTTCTCTATCTTGGATATTAAGTTAACTCAAGTCATGTCCACAGAGCTAATCTGTACGAAAACATATCTTCACTACTGAGATTAACGGTTTTCACTATAATTCTCTATCTTGGATATTGTTCACAGAGTATCTAATCTATATGAAAACATATCTTCACTACCGAGATTAATGGACTTAACTATAATTCTCTATCTTGGATATTAAGTTAACTTCATCACGTTCATATAGTATCTAATCTATACAAAAACATACCTTCACTACTGAGATTGGTGAAATTCACTATAATTCTCTATCTTGGTTATTAAGTTAACTTGGTCATGATCGGAGCATTTCTTGTAAGTCTGATATAAGTAGTTCATCTCACGTGTTAAGGAGGGGGACTTCTTCCGTAAGTAAGCCAAACACACAGAAGGCATGGACGATGACGTTCGCATTGTGGCCGAGGTGTACCCAGGCCTCCAGAATGTGAGGCGCATCTTAATGCCCGAAGTCTGTTGGTACCTGCAGGAGACCAAGCGGCCGATGGGGACCAGGTGGCGCATGATGAATCGGGAGAACTACAGACGGTTCTTCCTGGAGCCCGGGCAGGGTATGCTGTGCTTCATGAGCAATTACAGCAAGAAATTCTGGGCTGAGGGGCTGCCTGTGCCTGAGGGGACCACGGCACACGCCTTCTGCATTTGGCGAGGCCTGGACGGGAGGTTCTGCGTGTACGATCCTGCAGGATTCGGGAAGTGCAAAGACTTGCCGAAGGCGGTGTACAGAATGGGTGGGGATAGAATCTTCACGAGGTGTATCAGGAGCCAAGGATATGCCATTGGGTCCTGTCTGACTTACTGTTTCATCTTCATGGACTATTCCTCCCAGCACCTGAACCTGGATGCAGAGGAGATGCTTGACAATTTCTATGTCTATTTGGGCAAGCAATCAGATGAGCGTGTCTTCCACCTGACAGAAGAGCTCTTCCGAAAAGAGGGAGTTGAGATGGTCCTAAGGGGGAACTGGCAACCAGACTACTTGGTACAGATGGGAGAAAAGCCTGTAGAAAAACGGGACAAACGTAAAGATGTGCGTCCACAACTCCCAGGCCTTACCAAACAGCAGGTGGACATTCTGAGGCGATCAGTCACGGTTGTAGTCAAAGAACCGGGCCCTGCTGGATTGCAGTGAGGTTCAGCGTCAAACACTATTGAACACAGACCGAACCAGATACAGAAGTTCATCACCATTACCCGACGAAGGAAGAGGTTCCCTGGATATATGGGGAACGGATAACAATCCCAGTTGGATTAAAATATCAACAAAACAACGTTTCTATATCACTGTCTACCCCCTTCCCCCTTTAATCCTACCATTTCATTTTGAATGTGTTTAAAAATAGCAGAATTTCCCTGTCTGTACCTAACAGCATACATATACGTACACTTGCATATACACATGTACATATTCACACTTGCAAATACATTTTCATTGAAAAGGTATAATTCCAAAAGTTATAAGCAACAACTTTTATTTCTATTCCATTTGAACAACTTTATAATCATTTATTTACAAAACATGTACATACATAACGCATGAATACCATACATTTAAACCATCAAACATAGCAGCTGGATTATACCATGTTTAGTTGTAAGATTATGAGAGCACAACATTGTCTCAATTTTCTAAAAAAAGAGAGAGAGAGAGAGAGAGAGTCAACTCATAAGGTTCCATCACTGTTATGTATTTTCTGGAAACATATCGGTGTATCACAAGTATCTACAACTACCATTGGCTTTGTATTCTAAGTGACAGATAGGTACATGTTCCTAAACTTCCAATTGAACCTAACAATGAAAATGGTTTTTCCTGAAATCATCTAAAAAGAATGGACTAAATATTTACAGTCTAAAGACATCTCAAATAAAAACTTTTGAACTGTACAACAGATGAAAGCACCCATGAAGAAACATGCAAGATATCACAACTTATTAAGTATCCTAATCCCTCCTTTTTAAAAGTTTAATAAAATGTTACAATATTCAAAATACAGCTGAACATAGCTTATTCTTGTAGTCAATAAGCATTGGTTTGATAATTTTCCTATTTTGTACCTGGAGGAAGCTGATTATACAAAATAAGGGGAAAAAACAACATTCCAGCATAAGGAAACATGTTCACACGAAACAGTCAAAGTTCTCTAATATACTGGACCCAAATGAACTGCAAACAGACATGTATCTCACCATCTGTATTACTTCTCATTCACTCATTCTAGGCCAATGAAAGGTGTCTTAAAACACAGTCCAGGATCGACATTGCGAGGCCATTCCTTTTATAAGTGTAAGAGTTGCCATTCCTGCATGAGTTAATATATCTTGTCAATTCTCTCTCTGTACTGAGTCACATGATCTACAGGGAAATACTAAAATCTTTTAACTGTATCTTGTATTTGCAGTAAAGTAGCTAAAGCAAATAAACCTAGCAAGATACATACATGAGAGATTAAATCATCTAACTGTCCAGCATACTGAGATTCAAGAAATTTGCTGAGCTGTAAACATTCAGCGTAAAATACACATAAAATCTAAATGATCTCCAAATAGTAAAGTATTATGTATCATGAATGAGCACTGTTAAATTTTGACTGTAGTTTACATTTTCAACATGTAAATGTTATTCCATATTTTGGAATCTTACCAACTCAACAATGTTTCAAGTAACTGCAAACAATAATAAATTGACTATACAACTATTTGTTTCACCTAAGGTACATGCGGAATACATCTCATGTTGTAAAAATCTTGCTTTATGATGGGACGTCTCTCCATTTACATTTAAATAACATCTGCCTATCTGTCATAACATTTTGGTTTGTGATAGGTCTTTCCATTCACAGCAAAATAACATCTGCCTTGCCGTCATAACATCTTGCTTTGTGATGGGAGGTCTTTCCGTTCACAGCAAAATAACATCTGCCTAGTGACTACAAAACTTGTGCATCTGTAAAAGTCATGTAGATACTGGTGCATGGCTTGAAAGGAAAAACTAAATGCTCTCTTCACAGTGGGAAGATACTTCCATTCATCAGTTTAATATGGCAGCACTACAACAAAGCAACTTTATAATTCTTGCCTGTCAATAATGTTAAACCTGAATAGTTTGGTAACTAACTCCCCCTTCAGTTATGTAGGGTGAGAGAATATGCTCGAGTTCAGTACTCTAAATCCCAATGTCAATTTCAACCTTGCAGCTAAAAAGAGTGTGGGCAATCCTTGGGAACTTAAGCAAACACAAACGAATCTTAGGCAACTAAATAACTTGCAGATTAACACAAGTCTACTGTTCCAAATACAGATAAAAAACATCATCTACAAGAAAGTGTTTTCCACATTCTAGTTGGTGGACTAAAGAATTCTAATCAACAAGCTTACTATTCTAGGAATATCTAAGTGGTTCTCATCTCTTCAACTCATAACTGCAAGCAGCAATATAACTTTTGAATTTCTAACATTTCACGAAATAACGAACACTAAAATCCCTTTCTACACCTCTGATATCTTGGAGAATTGAAGCACTACTATACTTTGACTGGACCTTTATTTCTGAACAATATGGCATCAATCGAGCAATCTTTCTAACATCCCCGATCCATGAGAAAATTTTGTTATAGAGTTGAACTGCCTTACCAATGTATAAATCCTAATAAACACCATAGGTTATCAGACTGGAATGCACTGGTCTCTCATATCCATTTATGATGTATTTTCTTGTATCTTAATTTGATGTTCTTCATAACTCTACTTATAAAAAATCCCTGATATTCTATACAAAGGATAACATCAGACTGATCTTTGGCTGGCATTACAGCCAGAAATGCATAAGGGAAGAATCACTCCAGTGATCAATTTTCCCAGGGAAAAAGTATTCAACTAAAAATGTAGAGTAAGGGCTTTTGTTAATAGGTCATACATATATCTAGATATTAAACACATATGTCTATGTCTGGTTAAATTTTTTTTAAGACACTGAAAAGATATCTTTCACATATTTTCATGCTTGTGGTGACATTTTATGTACATGTTTAAATAGACTCTTCTTTAAATATGAAAAGTTATCAAAACATTTCTATATATTCTGATGTAAAATTCTCACTATTTCACTTACATGAAAAAATATTCACATGTTTTTAGTCCCTGCCTAATACAAAAAAAAATGTATAAACCATATGGATCGCCTATTTGAAGATGAGAAGATTACCCTCACCTAAATAACAAATTCTCTCCACAACCAGTAGAGGATAACAACAACATTAGAAATGACGCTGTTGGAAAGATTTTTTTTTTCCGACTCCAGACAATGTTGTCAAAAATAAAACAGCTTTCAGCTTCCCTCTCATCTCAAAATAGATACAATTAAAATTGTAGAATATCCAATAGAGATCTCTGCAGTTGCTAACATCATTATATGAAATAAAAGAGGTTCACTAAGCAGACAAAATCAGCTAAAAGGGGGTGCTTATTCACTTCTGCATTAATTGTCAGTAGTGGAGCTTAATGAGGGGGACTAAATAGGTTTTCCACTTCATCTCACATTCAAACAAGCCTTTATAATGATCATGCAAGCTATAGCATTCTTAACACTCTAGGGTTTAGAAAAAATGAAAAAATCTCTCACCAATGATAAGAAAAAATGTTCCTAAGCTACATGGAAAGTGAGTCCTTTTAAGTAAAAGGAAGAAAGAAAATTCCCTTCAGTACAAAAGATCACCTAATATCATAAGATCATACAACCCTCTTCATCATGAAAATAAATATGTTCATAACTGCAGGTAAGAGAGTAGCCTTCTCAACCACATAATAATGATAATAAATAATATTTGAATGTGCAGGTCCCTATTACAGGTTGTTCTACCACATATGAGTCTCTCGTATCTCTCCAATGATGACATTTGCATTCTGAAGAGCCTGTAAAGGAAAGGAAAAGAAAGTAAGTTAATATGAATTTATCTATCTATATATATATATATATATCCCTGGGGATAGGGGAGAAAGAATACTTCCCACGTATTCCCTGCGTGTCGTAAAAGGC